>PVKS010011355.1:0-56971 GCA_004027875.1 Aplodontia rufa | reverse complement strand
TCAGCATAATTTCTTCCATAGCCATCTATTTACCTTCAAAGGCTGCAATATCATTGTTTCTAATTGCTGAGGAAAACTCCATGGTATATATGTGCCACAGTTTTTGGATCCCTGAAGTGTTCACTTTTATGCGGTTGGTACATTTCTTTTCTTTTCTTCTTTTTTTTGTAACCATCTGACTCCCAAGAAGGGAAATGGGAAAAAGAGATTTTATTTTTCTCCCCAGATTTGTTCAATATCTTCTTGGGACCCAATGATATAATGAAATATTTTCTTAGGAAGTCTTCTCTGTTCAAAACTGAATTAACATAATTTAAATTAAGGACTTATTCCCTTAAGCTCCCTCCCCAGAATTATGGCTAGAGCTGAGTGGAGCACTTCTGGTTCAGAATAAGCAGCTACATGCACCAAATCCTCCAGGTTCTCCTTTGTTGCTCATGGCAGCCATCACAAATGATTCACATTTTCCCAGCAAGCCGTGGTGCTAGTAGGCAGCAATGTAATTCCTAGGGAGCTTTCGCCCCTGTTGCACTGAAAGTCATTCAGTTTGAGGCTTTGTTAGGTCATCCGTCTGTCCTACTGCTTCAACATAAATTCTAGTATTAACAGATGAGAGAAACCATTCATCTTAAAGTGTGTGTCCTCCCCACCAGACTTCAAAGGTTTACCCAAGAGGACAGAACAGTTAAAGACCAAATCACTGAGGATGAGAACTGTGTCGCATGCATCAGAAGTCATGATATACCCCCTTTAAGTGTTGTAATATAAAGCTGAACAATAGAAAAATCAAAGTAGGTGAAATAACTGGAGAATTACTGCTACCTTTAAAATGTATGAAAAAATAACACAATAAAGTGTTAAAACTAGAATATAATAGAATGATAAAATGAACTGTGATGTTAGATAGTGAATGCATCATAAATCCATGAAACAGCAACCCACAAGGTCAACAGATTACAATGTTGTTTTGGTTCAATGCCAAAGGAATGATCCTGAAAACATAGAAGGAAGAAGCTATTACCTGAAATTGGTAGAAAGAAGTATTATAATAAAAATTCATAGTTGAAAGATTAGACCCATATAACTTATTATTAAGTTCAAGAAAAAGGGTTTTTACTCAAAAAATAGAGGAAAGCACTACATATGAAATATGGCCATTTTACATTTAAAAGTAGGAAAGATGTAAATTAACTCACTATCCTACAGAAAGGCTTTATATAGAAGAAAAGCAATTCTCCAATTAAAAGAAGCTATATTATGTTACAAGAAGTCAGATTCCATCCAGTCACAAAGTGAAATATTTCATTCCTACAATAAATGAACGATGTATGAAAAATAATCCCCAATTATTACTGCTGACTATCAGTATGTAAGGTAAAATTATGAGAGAAATTTAAAAATTTTCTCCAGAATATATAATTGCATATCTCAAAGTTGTTTTCTTATATAATGATATCATTTATACTGGATGTAGAAATCTAAAGCATAGCCCAACAACTAAAAAGTAAATAAATTACATTATATTTGACCTTTGAAACAGACACTGACAAGGTATAGTATAGATCTACACTGACAAGGTATAGTATAGATCTCATAGCATTCTAAAGGTAAGAAATGCTTAATACAATCAAAAGAAAGGGGGCTTTCTTGTCAAAGTGTCTGATAAGAAAATCACTAGCTTCTATAAATAAAGAGGGAGAGAAGAAGGAAATAACTGGGCTAAAATAGACAAATGACATACCATCTAGCAGGAGATGCTTTATATTAAGATTCTCCACTCATGTTACTTTCTTCCCATTAATTTTTAAAATGGACAAACAAAAAAAGAGAGGGAAGAACCTGACTTACTCATTAAATGTGAAACATTGTGAAGACAGCAGGATATCCAGCAAGCCAAGAAGAAATTAAACCTCTCTCAGTTTTAAATACTACTGGGCCAATAAAAACTACAGGTCTACCTTCTTTGATCTAACCTCTTGGCATTTTCTCATTCTTCAAGTCACTGTCTTGATTTTTCCTACGCTTGATTCTTTTAACCAACTAATCAAGAACTTACTGCACGTTTTACACAATACTCAGGGCTGGAAAAATGTGAATAAAAAGGCAATACCCTAATCCTCAAAGAGAAGAGAGTGGCTGGGGTGGTGGCTCAGCAATTTGAGCACTTGTCTGACATGCGCAAGGACCTGGGTTCTAACCCCAGCACCACATACACAGCTAAGTGTCAGAGAAAGAAAGGCCAGATGAAAGTGAATAGGATTCTCTCTCTCTCTCTCTCTCTCTCTCTCTCTCTCTCTCTCTCTCTCTCAGACAGAAGAGAAAAAGGCAAGAGACAAAGTATGGAAGTATTACTTCATAGGGACTTACCCTGGGCCCTGCAAGCACTACATTAGGTAGAGCTTCTGTCGTCAATTTGGCAAATACATCTACCATCAGCACTATAAACTACCTCTCTTATCTAAAACTATAATCCCCTTCCCGCTGTAGTTCCATGTTAATAACCCTATATTTGAAATGGGTAAGTAAAGCGAAGGCCATTTTTTCTCAGGAAGTCATAGGAAATCAGATGCTTATCTTCTAGATTCTGTAGCTTTACACATCTTTCCATCAGGTCCCACTTATAGTCCTTGATTGCTCTGCAGACTTACCAATGAATTTCCATTTTTCACCCACTCAACAGTGCTCCTTCTGGATGAGATATTCACCATCAAGTTCTCTTTCTCAATGCCAACTCTCAACATCTATTTGGCATTTCAGGGTAAGATATTTCACTGACAAATTTTCTAATATTTAGCAAAACTCCTCTTACATATGCAGACAACTTCCTTGACATCCACATTCTCCACATGCCCATCACTGTATAAAAGCTTAACTCCCGATAGATTTACTCAGTTTCCTGACCAAATCATTAGTGGTGTAGTCACTAAGCCACTGCAAGTATGTAGAGTCTGTGATCCTGGTCCATATAGAAACACCTGGAATAATTAATAGTAATCTTGTATAGCAAGTCAGCATAATGAAGCGAAAGATGGACTGAGCATAGCAAAGTCTGAATCCCAAAATACTGCATGTCTTAGACAAATTATTTCAACTCTGCCACAGTTCTCATTTGTAAAATGGCTTGAGGCTATTTCACAGGGTAGTTATGACAATTAACAAAATATAAACGGTAAATACCAGATAAAAGTTAAATGAAAATAAACTTTGAAATCCTTTCTATTCTTTACACTAGTCCTCTTATTAGTATCTGGTAATAAGAGAGAATAACAGTTATGGAGACATTGAACTAACTAGAGATGTGTTATTTTCAGAACCAATCTAAGCTACTACAAACATCAAATCTCTGGAGCTAGAAACAGTTTAAAAAGAATTTTCTAAAACCAGAACCTTCCTCTTCTACTTATTAGCACTATAATATTTCTGGGCTTCTTGAACTATCCCCATACTACTATCCCATGCCTCATGATAATTTTTTTCTTATCTTTACTTTTGACAGATACACCAAAAGAAATGTCAGTTATTTAAAGTTCAAAGTACATACACTCAGAAAAGAGGCAGGTTCGAGGCACATGAATTGAGGAAGGACAATCAAAGGAGAAAAAGAGACTTGGTCTTAATTACATACTTAAATTGCTTAGAATAAAAAAGTCTTCACATAGTATTTTCATTTTTAAAAAGTAATCTAAAAATAATTTGATCATTCAGAATGATAAATTTCAATATAAAATTGATAGTACCCTAAGAAACATGAAGTAACGTTAAAAGAAGAGGCAGAGAACCTCTATGTTTGCACTGGAAGAGCACTTTCTGAAAATAAAATATTTTCATGCTTTCACCTGAAATAGTTCTTTTAAATCATTATTTTTATCACTAAATCTTTAGTGTTATTTTTTTTTTCAAGTAACTTTTCTGGCTAATCTTTTGATAAGAAAAAAGTAATACTGGATCTGCTTACCTTGGAAACCACAGTATCTTATTGAAACTAATGTCTCAAAATAAGCTGTATTCTTTCAGATTTCTATTAATCCTTATTAAGGAAACCAGAGTAGAATGAAATGAATAATGACTTTTCTCAATATTTAAAGAATGCAAGAATAATGTGGCTTGCTGAAGTGTTCTATTCCCTATTGAACTCTCTGGCGGTGATAAGCTAAAAACTGCTTGTCAGCAAGAAAAAGCAGATGCCATTAACAGAAACTTTGGCACTAAGCAGGCATTACAATACAAAGATTCTACGGGAGCTATGGCTGCTCTCTTAACCCTGATGAAACCAAGAGAACAAATCCAAAAGATACTTATTGCTTAATCAGAAAAAGGTGAGATGCAATAATGCAAATGCTTAAGTAGATGTGGAATGACTAGTGAGGAAAAGAGAAAAAAGGAAAGAAAGCCACAACGACTCCATTTTCACTCTCAGTTCAAAAATACACGCTCTTTTTTCCAGAGGGCAGGTTTCACAGTATCCACACATAGAGATAAAGAAACAAACTATAAGAACATCAAAACAAATAAATACTAATAGTTCACATATACACATGCTACCAATGAGCTTGCTGATGTACTGCTCATAACTTATTCTTTTCTTTTTAATATTAACTCCCTCCTTTTTTTCTTTTTTTTTTTTTTAAAGAAAGAGGGGACAGTGAGAGAGACAGAGAGAATCAATTTTTATTTAATTTTTCACAAGACATTCGTTGCTCTGAGATTTCGTTGTGTACATGGTGCTGGAGTTTGAACTCGTGTATTTGCAAGCACTGTAACCGCTGAGCCACCGCTCCAGCCCTCCTCTTTTCTTTTGAATATCAACTTCCTCAAGGTAGAATAACCTTCAACCATTTTATTAAGTTCAACACTACTACACTGTGAATGACAGGAGTGATGTCAATGCTCTTACGAACTTGACAAGAAAAACTGCTAATAAAGTACAAAGAAAAGTTATGCTGATTCTAACATTTAATGAGAATAATTTCAGTTACACAAGTTAGTAAGTATATATGTGTCGTCCTTCCCACTGGTAACACTGTGCTGAGGAAAGAAACAAGAATATTTTGGTATAAGATTAGAATAGTGAGAAAGATGTATCTATGAAGTATGTTAATTAGTAACCAAATGTTTGATAACAACCCTATTCATACCTCAACAAATGTTCTTCTACAGACCTCAAAAATTATTAAGACATACTAATTCATACTATCTAGGATTGATTCCCTTTGTGCTGTTTACTCTCTGCAATATCAGAAGTTGTTTAAATTTTCTGTACCTCAATTTCATTACTTGCAAAATAGGAGCTATAATAATTAAATCCACCTTAAGAACAGAAGGAACCTCAGAAATTTAGTACACTGTCAGGCACATAATGAGTCCTTGAAAAATTTTACATACTAATTATTATTACCAAACCATTTTTTGTAAAAGTAAACTAATAACCACCCCATCCTGCTCGATCCTCTTCTGACTTGCCTACCTCTAGAAAATGTAATAAAATCAATACCAAAGCAGTAGCAAAAAAATAAAATAGCCAGATTTATTAGCAGTAGTAGAAATATACTGAAACTTAGTGCCAATATTTTAGCATGTGAGTTTCTTCCTTTGTCCTTTCACTTACTTTCTACTAACTTGATGTTATTTTTAAACATAAAATCAAAATATGTAAAAAGTGAAAAAGTAATGTAGGGGGTAAAGAAAATTACTCAAAAATTGAACCTCAATCTAAAGTAGCTTGATCACTTTATATTTTTGATAGTTTTGGGGCAACTCCACAGATATAAGATTTTCAATAATGAGATTAAAGTGCTAAGCTTAGTTATATTGCAAAGTCTGAATTTTTAAAAATAATACTTTTCTAATAGAGCATTAATTTCATATATCCCACAAAATTCCTGAAATAAGAGAAAGATCATTTTCAGTACTTGAAATACTCTAAAGCTATTTTTCTAAGTTGTGGAATCACCAAAAAGGAATATAACAAATTTTGATGGAAGTTGATACAAAGTTATAAAACAAATGATTGGTTTTTTTTTTTAAAGAGAGAGAAACAGTGAGAGAGAGAAAGAAAGAAAGAATCAATTTTATTGAGTTTTTTTCTGTGCCTTTCCTTTCTCTGACACTTTGTTGTATACATAATACTGGGATTTGAACCCACGTCCTTGCTCATGCCAGGCAAGCGCGATACCCACTGAGACACCCTGCTTCAGTCCACAAATGATCTTTTTAAAAGTCTAATTAGAGTTGTACTATTTTAAAACGGAAAGTTGAAGCTTAGGGTATGTTATGACTATCCTATGTACATCATGAAGGTAAAATTTACTGTAAAAAAATCTGAGAGAAAAGTAGACTAATGGGAAAATAAACCATACTTTGGTCAGTAATGACAGAGATGAAAAACTGACAAAAACAAAACTATTATATTTAAAGATGGATTATCTCAAACTGTACTAAAAGTAAAAATAATAAGTTGAAGGATATGTACTAAAATAAAAAGTCTAAGTAGAAGGATACTAGGAGCAACAGGTAAGTAAAAATATAACAAAAGAAAAGTCAGATCAGTTTTTTATTGGAAATATATTTGCTATGTGAGTTAGTTAAGTGGTTATGGGTCCAGATTCACATAATTAACATTGTGCTAAGAAACTACAGCACCTCACTTTTAATCATATCATCTATTAATTTAACAAGATTAATTCAACTCTGAAAGAAAAAGTATTAAAAAAAATTAAAGTAACATTAGGAACTAAGCTGAAATGGTAAGATCAGGAACAAGATGAGTGAACATTCTCTTTTATATCTCCTATCTTATGTTCCTTGATCAGCTTGGTATGGTACCTGAACAGATAGATAAATATGCTGATCAAAGTCTTTTCAGTGAACTGACAAGGGATACGGAGGATAGATTTGAGGAAAAGAGGAAAGGTAACAATCCTAAATGTTAACAAAATATTTACTTTATTCTGCATAAGTATACCACCTAAGAAATTTGCTTTAGCCTAACCCCATGAATTCTAATTCATCAGCTCTAGAATGGTGCCAAAGTCTGAATTTCAACAAACACCCCAAAAAATCCTGCACCAAGTAATCCATGGCCTCTAGAGTACCATTTCCTAATCTGGTACCACATAATACTCAATGATGCAATAAAAAATGACTTGAAATAAAATTATGTTTGATTAAACAAGTTAAGGAAAAGAATAAGTAAACAAAAGTAATCATGTTTCTAAACAATGAGAATTATTTGGAGACTCAATATTCATTTGAATTCTCATGAATAAGGGAAAAAACCATACTGCATATCTTAAAATAATTGGCCCTGGAATCCTTTCCTTGGTGTTACATCTAACAGTATCTATAAAGTCTAAAAATCTTTAAACAAGAAAACTAGAGAAAAAGAATAATATGAAAGAAATAGGACTAAATTAGAAAATTTAAGAACTTCCTTATAATTCTAAGATGGAAAAAGTAAATAGGTAAAGAAGGGAAAAAGCAGAAGAATCCTTTTAATTAAATGATTCTCTTTTATCTTAAGTAATACTGAGCTATGGGATCATCTATAACACTATCACATATATAATTTCCCTCTCTATATAACTCTAAAGTTAAAGATGATAATACTGCTCAGAAGAATTTCTTTAACAATAAAAAACTAGAAAAATGTTTCATAGAAGGATAAATTTAGAAGATATTGATATAGGAAGTAATTGAGAGCTTTTCTCTCTAAGTAAAAGCTGTAGATAATAGCATCAAATAGTTACATAAAATATTTTAAAAAACAGAAACTAGTAGTAGCCTTTTTTAAAAAGGAAAATTCTCTCCATTTCCTTCAAAAATATTTTTAAAATGTAAAAAATGTCTTAAGTTAGTGGGAACTACAAACAAGACTATTTTAAGTTGCAACACTTTTCCTTTTTGACTTATTGAATTTTTACTGTGTATGAAACATTAGGACAGGTGATCTGTGATGTACAAGAAAACATGGAGCTCTTCACAAATTGATATGTCCTCCTTGCACAGGGCCATGCTAATTTTATCTGCATCATTAGTGTATGTGCTGCCAAAGTAAGCACAAGTTACTCTATTCAGAACACTGAAAATAAACTATTTCAATTATCTAACAAATAGCAGTTTCTAGATCTGCCTCGTCAATTTCACATTAGTCCATAATAAAAGCTACATAAAATAATCTAAGTGACTTCTATGAGACAAGATCCTTTAAATGATAACTATATAGAGATTATTATATATTTATTTTTTGAAAAAGGATCTTTAAAGAAAACTATAACTTTAAGGAGACAAATTAAAGGCACATTAAAATTAACAGGTAATAAAAGAAACAATGACAACTAACCCTAAAAATATTTTTGTATCTCCCTCAAGGATATATTTTGACAGTAAAAATATGTTTCCCCCAACAATTTCTAACTGCAAGCCAACCCTAATGGATTCAGAGCAGAAATTTTCACTATACATGGAATGGAAAATACATACACACACCAAACTTTTTTACTTTGTATCAAGTCAGTAGAGACCACCAGACACCTAGAAATATAAACATAAACTTTCTAAAGGAAATTCTTTCAATTCTGGCCTCAAAATATTTTCAATGAGGAAAAAAAAAAAGGCAAAGGACTTGCCTACAGACTTCCCAGAAGAAGAAATACAACTGACCAAAATATATAAGTAGATGCTGAGAATTACTAATATTTAGAGAATGTAACTGAAAATGACAATATACTTTTTTTTCCATTCAATGCTTTGAAAAGCATTAAAATGTTGAAAAAGTCAGTAAAGCAAAAGAAAAATCAGCCATTGGTTGCCTAAGTGTAAACTGGTGTGGAAAATGTGTCATTATCTATCAAAATTGAAGATGAAGACAGTCTACATAACTCAGCAAATCTACACTTTAGTGTATACCCTAACTCCTTGTTACCATGCTGGAAGAAACATTAACAAAAATATTTAAAACAAAGCCACTGATAATAAAAACCTGGAAACACTAAGACAAAGGAAAAACTCAATACTGGTATACTTTTTCAATGGAAAATGAACATGAGTGAAATGAGCTACAGCTATATGGACCAAACAATGTTGGACAAAATATCAAATTACAGAAGAAAGAAATTGACTCCTATCATATAAAATTTAAAACCTGAAAGACTATATATTATTTTTTAGTAAACAGGTTTTAAATTTACTTATAAAGAAGATGATCAGAGAATGAGAAATATGAAGTTAAGGAAAGAGGTGAGCTCTGGGCTAGAGTGATGAGGAAAAATAGAAAAATAGAATCTTAAAAACTGCTAAGTATATGTTTACACTTTTTGTCTTCTCTTCCTCTTTCAGCCTCAGAATGTTATGGCTACAATAAATACGGAATAAATTACCGTATTTCTTATTGGAATCTTCTTAGGTTCTGGTGGTACATCCTGTGGAACAAATTTCACTGGTTCCTTTATCTGTCTCCTTGATCGTTTGGTCCCATCTGGTAAGGTTTCCATGGCCATGTCTGCTTCCATGTCACTGCTCCCTGCTTGGTCACATTCTGAGCACTGCCTACATAAATTTAAAATAATAATAATATTTATTATTTTGTAGCTTTAGCTGTAGATTCTATAAATACAAAATCTAGGTATATGTGAAGAATATATATACATAGGCAGAGTGATAAGGGCTACACATACAGAAACACATATTGCTCTGAAGAAAACCATGATTCAAATATATAAAGTAACTTCATGTACACTTGTAATTATCATAAGAAAACACACAAGGCTACATGTCAAAGTGAACCAACATAAAGAGATTCAACACTGATAAAAAAAATGTTAATTTCCCTTGGGAAATCATAACTTTGCCTTAAGTGACATACTGTGACATTTGAAAATCAAAATCCTTCCTGGACCCTGACTCCACTTTTTGCCAGTTATAATATCTTTTAAATGTATTTAATAACAAGCTACAGTGAACACATAAAGAAAACAACAGAAACAGATTCTAAGAAATGATGCACAAAAATAAATGATTGTTTCACCTGGTGGTCTACGCTACTTCTAAATGAAATACAAATTTACTTACAAAAGGAACTTGTTGAAGCACTATTTATGAAGCACTTCTAGTATGTGTAGTATTAGAAGACAACTAAGTCTGAAACTTAAGATATAGCTTATATATAGCCAAGTAGAACTTTTCATGAAGGTAGAATTATCTGTGTGCATGTTGCAGAACAGTATCTACTAGATAAGAAAATGAACTTTAAACTAATATTTTAATTTTAATAGCCACATGTGTCTAGTGGTTAACAATTGAACACAGAAACCTAAACAATGATGGCTGGAAATCTTCATATGATCAATTTTAAAAGCCAATCTCAAAAGCTTACAACCAGTTGTTAAAAGTAAATTTTTATTCGTGTATTTTCTTCAAACTAGAAAGAATGATCAGAAAGCAATTTTATAAAAATTTTAACTTATGGTAGTTTCTTTATACCATAAAATCATATATATTTAGTTTTTTAATGTGTTTATATTGGTACCCTTGAATTTAACTTATAATTCACCAAATATTTTCAAAGATCTCTTAATTTATGCTCCATAAAATTTACATCTCCCCCTCATTAATAGTATAAACTTAGTATTAAAATCAATATTTAGTTAATTGGGTTTTTTCCTTTTTTTCTCAGTACCAGGAATTGAACTCAAGAGTGCTTAACTACTGAGTTATATCCCTAGCCCTCTTTTATTTTTTATTTGAGACAGGGTCTTATTATATAGCTTATGGCCTCATTAAGCTGGGGAGGCTGGCCTTGAAGTTGAGATCCTCATGCCTCATGCTCCTCATGTATGCCAGCTATGCACCATCATGCCCGGATTAAACTAATATTTAATTTTAAAAGTGATAGCTTTAAATTCTGAATTCTAACAACATAGTTAAGTTTCAAAATCCACTTGTTTTGTTAACACAAAACATTAATCGCTAAAATGCAAATTTGTATTTAAATATTAATTTAAACATTTAAAAACATTTATTACTTCACTATAATAGGCTACCAAAAATTTTAACACAAAAGAACTGACCAATAAGAGAATAAAGATGTACTTCATCATGTTACTGAGAATATTCTTATTATCTATGGCTGGAGCAACCAGTTCCTTACTCCTTAGATTCAAAGATTACCACCAAAAATATGTATAACTAAAATATAATACACTAATTGTTTCTGTACTTGTTCTAAATAAAAACAACAAGGACAATTAAGAAAATGAAGACCTGATAATCAAGAAAACACCTGAAAGAGGCTCAAACTTGCAGATCTTATTAATAAATAATAATAAATACCACAACCATTTAAACTGAATGCTTATAGAAGATATCAAAAGTACAAAAGTACAAAAAGGTACTAATCACTTGCCTTTATAGCCTTAAAATACACAATATTAATGTTAAGTGCTCATTTCAGTCATTTGAGTGAAAATAAGCCAAAGTTTCTCAAACAGTTCCAATTCATTTTTAAAAATGATGAATCCCAGCCTGGCATGGTGGCACCTGTCTGTAATCCCAGCAGCTTGGGGCAGTGGGGGAGCTGAGACAGGAGGATCACAATTTCAAAGCTAGCCTCAGCAACTTAGCAAGTATAATACGTGATCCCTGGGATATAGAAACAAATACATTTATATCTGAATCACTTTTTATTTTTAACTGAAATATTTTATTTTTCTTTTTGTAGCTATTACACGTCAGGACATTCTCTAATTATGCTCTTCTCAAACATTCCCACTAAAATAACCCATTTTAGATGACAAGGAAATTAGTCCTGGAGCACCCAGATAATAGAAGTGTGCTCTGAACCCACAAAACATTGATCAGTTCAGAAAAATCAAGAGAATCTTATAACTGCAAATGTTGTGCTTCAAGACAAATGCCACATGATTTATGCCATACATGGCATCTACATAGATGGGCATGACTTTTTCCTACTCTTCCTATGAAACTCCCCCATCTCCATCTTCTATATTCTTAGATACCTTTTAAAAGCATCTCTGCTACATGAATCTATACTCAAGATCCAAAGAAATAGCAACCTACAATAAAGCCACAGCCAATACCATCTGATAGAATTAAATAATATTTTGAGGAAAAGTTATGATTATCTTTCAAAACACTCATTTGATTTCTTTTAATAATTCACTACACTACTGTTACCCATGAATTTAGCTAAACTCACTTCATTCCTCCACATTTTTACTTCATACATTGTATTAGTGGTAAAATTTAAAATTTTAATGCAAAATATTAATAATAACCTAAGTTAAAAAAAGTTAATGAACTAAAATGAATTTTTTAAAGTATAAATAATAAAAAGTCATGTAAGGGATTTATGCAGAATAGCCTTCACCTTCATACTGAAATACCAAGAGATTTTTCACAATTTGCTATACTTTCTTCATCCCCAGTACTATAAAACAACTTATGTTCAGAATGATGACCCAATAGGGTCTTAAGAATCTTAATTACTTATTTTAAAGTATTTTTACTTAATAATGGTGCTAAGACAACAAAGCATACTAATTTATCTCAGAGAATTTTTACTTTTGTAACTCAAAGAAAAAGGATTTTATGAATCTTTAAATGTAAAAAATCCCGTTAAAAGCCTGTTTTCCAAATACTACAGATAATTCAAACTTTATTCTCCTTGCTCTCCTCAAAATTACTTCTATTAGCCTTCAATAAGACCTCAGGATACCATAACATATTTTTTCCATATACCTGGTACCCTCTTTTTGGAGTAAAGTCTTGACAACTGCCTACATAAAACTCAAAGACTTTGCCAAATATTTCCTTAGTTCAGCCATACCCTTGCCCCTCCTACCTCAGAATGATTGGAGTGCCTCTTTGAAGAGCAAAGAAGAATATCTAACTCAATGGCTAAATATTGTCCTTTACATAGTTATTAAACCTGAAAAAAAGTTCAACAGAAAATGTGTGTGTGTGTGTGTATGTGTGTGTGTTATTTTATATGCATTAGTGCCCCATCACAAAGCTGGAATTCCCACTAAGAGTTAATGGCAGGAGATGGGGCTGGTGTGGTGGCTCAGTGGTTGCAGCATTTGCCTGGAATGCTTCAGGACATGGGTTCAAACCCCAGCACCAAATATACAACTAAGTGTCAGGGAAGCAAAAGCAAGATGAAAAAATAAAAAAAATTTATTCTCTTTCTCTCTCACTCTCTCTTTAAGAGTTAATGACAGTAGAGAATGGATAAAAAAGATAATATAAATGGGCAATGAATAAGAAAAACAAAGCTAAAAACATTTTGAAAATTCTCCATGGAAATGGGGCTGGAGAGGTGGCTCAGTGGTACAGTACTTGCCTGGCATGCACAAGGACCTGGGTTCAAACCCCTGTACCACATACACAATTAAGTGTCTGGGAAAAAAAAAAAAGATGAAAATATACAATAACACTGAATTGCTATTTCTCAATAAAAAAAAAAAGTTTAAAAAAATTCTTCATAGAAGGATTTGTATATTTTATTTTAAAAGAATAAACAAAGACATGTTCAGGGAATAAAAGAATAAATATTATTCAACTCTTAAGTCAGTTTTTTAAAAGAAAATCTTTCAAAGAATTTGAAAAGGTGAGGCAAATTCTGATCAGATGGGTGGTAGAAACACAATATCAGTACTCTAAAATTAAAAAAATCACTAACTACTTCAGCTACTCTAACAAATAAATCTCTTACAATTTATTTGCACCTTATCAGTTTTGTCTTAGAATTTATGTCTACGTGCAGATTATATACTTTTTATAAAATAACAAAATGCAAAATAACAAACTGAAAGTAATATAAAATACAGTTTTAATACAAAGGAGAAGTACAAATAAAATAGAACTTACATCATTGTCACTAGTCCTCTACACTGTCAAATTCCTCACCTACCTAAAATTCTTCTCCATCTGCTTTGACCATCTACACCAAACTTAAGAAATCCATGGGGTTTTCCCTTCTATCCTCCCAGGTCATTTCTACCTCAGCAATTACAATAGACCTATTTTGCTAGAATGTCTGAGCCTCTCTAACATGAACTCACTCCATTTCCCTACCCTTCACTAACAATCACTTCTTTATCTTTATCTACCTCTTCTTTTCTGTCAAATCTCAAGTCTAGTAGAGCCCACTTACTACCATGGGAATGAATAAACAGAAACCATCCAAACATTGAGCCAGAATCTCCAAGAAGTCAGAGCTGGTACTGAAGAAAAAAGATAAGACAGTAAATTCTTAAAAGAAATACTCTTCAAGCAAAATATGGGATCTAAATAGTCACTTAAGCATAATATGAGAAATAAGATAATAGATATCATAATAATTCTAGCTAAAGTTAGAACAATGGGGATTTAGTGGTAAGGGTGTTACCACAGGATTACAGAGCATACATAAACCAAATCAGAAACTGGTACCTTTCAGAAACGTATGCCAAAGGATATGGAGAAATTTAAGCCATAGCCTGGGGCACAATTACCAGATAAGGGAAATAGTAACAGGAACCCTTCTCTAATAAAAGAATTAGCAAGAACCAGGAAGGGACTAACACAATTATCAGTCAGTGATAGGCTAGTAAATGTCGAACAACTGTCCCTCTGGGAGAGAAAGCTTTAATTTAAAGCATCTACTAATTTTTGTGCTATGAATATGAATACTCCCAACCACTGCAATTTCAGACTACCAACATGGCATCAAAGAATGTGGAACTGAGGGGAAATGAGGAATGGTTCCAACCATTCTACAGTTTTTCTACAACACAGATACCAACTTCAAGAGCATAGCTACAGCTTCCTGATAAAATGAACACAGGCATTCTGAAGAGATGAAACATATTTAATGTGTTTGAAGAACACACAAAACTTTTTGAAGACACTATAAGGATTTGGAATTTGGCCTTTTCTAAAACTGGTAAGGTATTTTATATAAAAAGACACTCATGTTCATTCTAAAGTTTTTCTTTTCCTATATTCTCCTTTATATAATAAGTCAGAATTCAAGACAGTATAAAACTCATTATAGATATCATAAGTTTTTTTTTCAAACATCTTTAATGATTCCACAGGCTCAAAAGAATGAAAAAAATTCAGAAACATCTGTCAAATGTTTCTAGATTTTCAAAGAACCGCTGTTTGAACTTAAATTTAACTAGCACAAATGATAATATAAGTACTGGTGGGACTAATTCATTCAATTTCAAAATAAAAATGAAACTTCTAAAAATAAAACAAAGGAAAAATCATAAAATACACCAGACAGAATTCACACCTTAAATAAGAATCCACTACTGATAACAAAATAGCCAAAATTAACTGAAAAATCATTTCTCAAAAAGTCTGTTAGTTTTATTCATATAATACCACAAAAACTATTTATGAAAGAATTGATTAAAAATGCATGAAATATTTTATACCCTGCATGAATATGACAAAGTGTTTCCTCTCTTGTAGAGCTGAAATGAAAAGTAACCTGGTTCTAACATCTAGATGTCCTCCACATAACTCACCAGTAACTGTTTTTGGTCTTTCTTGGCATCCTTGTAAGAGGAGGATCCAGACATCCAAGATGGTAATGGAGTTTACAGGTATCACACAATAAAAGAAGATGTTGATCATGGTTCTTCTTACAAATTCCACAACTTTGAATAAAGACAACAAATAAGGATTAGACTAAATGTTACAGCAAAACATAATTTATTCATAACTTTTTTATATTTTCAAATTTCATCTTAACTTAATATTTATTCTATTATAATGAATTATTTTTTTAAAAAGCACAGATCTTTTTACAATATCAGTAACTGTCAGTTCTAAATACTTTTGAGAATGTAAAAATACAGAATGGCTCTTGTATAAAGTTAAATGAATCAAGCCTTTCAAAAAAGGTACATAAGCTAATTATTCTCAACATCATTTTAATTTTAATTATTACTTGAAGATTATTTAATATTAGTTCAAACTTCTCTAAAACTACAAAAGAAATTACAAAATTCAGTTTATTGTCAACCATTAACTATAAATCTTTCAAAGAGCCTTCAATACAGAAATAAACTACATATGTAAATAAGTCTCTTTTCAAGATCAGATTTGGAATCTTAAAAGATACCAACTGACATTTATTGCAAATTACAAACTTTTACAATTGTTTTTACTGTTATTTTAGACTTCAATGGTTTTTTACTTTTCCAGAAATCTAATTCTTCTTGTGAAAATGTTAATTTACTCCTTTGAACACATGCATCATGACCTGAAAATTTAGTGTATGTTTTAAAATTTATATTGTGAATGTACACAGTGAAAGAAACATTGTTAAGAACCTAAAAGAACCATCCATTCATAGAAAGAGCAAAATAATAATGATATAATATTATTAATAAATCAGAAGCATAGTAACATGCCTGATGGTTTCAAATGAACCAGCTGTGTTTGGGAAAGCCATAACAATGACATGCAAAGGTTCATGTTGTACATTAAGACAATAGTGAGTGCTTGCCATACTTCTTATTTGCTATTACCTATGGAGAAAGTCTCCAAAGAATGGAAGGTAGTTATAGAGACTGATATTGTTGCTACCATTACTATTTCTAAGAAAGAAAGAAGTTTTAAGAAGCATATGTGTATGTATACATACACCTGTGGCACACAGACACACCTAAACAAAATCTTCTAAACTGCTCTCACTTAATATAATCAATACAAGACACACAAAAAAAGTGAGAGTCTATCCAATTTAGAGAGAAGCCGTGACTATGTTAAATTACTATAATGGTGAACACTGTCAAAATATTGAGCACAAAAAGTAGAGAACAAAAATATTTCTAGAAACAAAATTACTGCAACTAAGCATAGAATGAAAAAAGTACAGATAGTCTCAAATCTAAAATCTATGTTCATTATCCACAACTTACAAAGAAAAGATTCAGACTCTACATGATATCTATCACTATTTAAAAACATCAAATTTCATACTCATTCAGGTAAAATAATATATAAATGTCTATTTATTTAGTGTGTTTTTTAATTAAGACAATAATCACATTTTCTAAGCATTTTTCCAGTTCCCCAAATGGAACTCTTCATTTACATGGAACTTAGGCAGATATATCCACAAGTATTATTTTTACATGTTAGTATAAAAATATAAAACATTCTATTATAATTTCATTACTTGCCTATAAAGTACAGTAGGAAGAATAGATGTCTTTTGTGTGCCTCCTTCTTTTTTACTTGGTTTTCTCTCCTTGGGTGCTCTCAAAATTGCCGGTATATTCAACTTCTATTGATTTGAACAAATGCAGTATATATTGTTGTAAAGATGAAATACAAAGCAACATTTTCCTCTATATGCCACTAGAGCCAAATAAATGTGCTAGGACTGTGAGGGGAAATCTGTTTTACCAGCTATTACATAGGCAAAAAGAAATGAGTTTTTTGTCTAACAATTTCTTCCATTAGAAACCTATAATTACACACTTCCATCCATTTTTGATGGCATATTAAAGCATGAAAATTGAACAACTTTAGCTTGAAAAGGTGAAAGACGAGGACAAGTGTAGAGGAGGGTTAAAAAATAACATAATACACTTGACAAAAAGAATATTGAGGCCGTTTATTTTCCTCAACATCCCACAAAATTGGTGCTCCATAGGTTAATTAGAAAAATTATCTTATTGGACCAAACTCTAACAAAGCAGATGAGAGTCTCTTTGGGTGTGTACTAATCTGTACAATGCTGGCTTCTCAGACAGCAACAATCTATCAAAGTCAATTCTTAGTGGCTCAGTGGGTTCACATCTGTTCAGCCAACTGGAAAAAAAGTGTCAGGCAAACAGAACAAATGAATTCTATTTCTGTTGTGCATTTTATATGTGCAAAAGGAAATTTGCAAACCTCTGTGAAAAGTCATTTAATAAATGAAAATGTCTTTTATAGTGGATAATATTTTACAATAAATAGGAGGTTCTTTGGAGACAAACATGCAAATCTAGCCAAAAGACAATGCTAGCTTGGCAAATAAACTAAAGACTTGCACTAAGTATTACCTTCTCTACATTATCAAATATAAAAACACACCATAATCTTCCAAAAATCCATCAACAACCTATCAACAGGAACAAAGGTTAGTTCTTCCAGAGCCAATTCCTAATTCTTCATTTTCATCTTTTACAATAAATTATTCTTCATAATACAAGTCGCATACTCTGTTCACAAAAAAGTACCTTCAAAGTTAGCAAGAAACAATAAAAATCAGAATGTATTAGTTCATAAAATAATCTATGAAAATTGTACGAATCTGACTCTGTAAACCTCTAAAAACTATAATGAAAAAAAATCTATTCTCTGAAAAGCCTCCACAAACAAAACTGTTTATTTTTTTAGTACTGAGGCTGGGTTTGAAACCAGGTTTTTCCACATGCTAGGAAAGCACTCTAGTTTTGTCCCCAGTCCTAAAACTACTTTTGTACCTAGTAGTGGGTCTTCATCATCCTTAAAAATGTGTAAATGAAATTATTTGAAAAAATTCTTAATTTATTAATTGTATACATGGTACTAAAAATGGCATTTCAAAATTTCAACTTAGCAATATTCTTTTCAACACCAAGAACATTAATAAGCTTAAAGTGTTTGAGAATAAAGGATTTTTTCCAAAAACTACAATAAGAGCTACTGTTGGAGGGTAAAAGCTACACTTAAGCATTTCAGTTTCAAAAAAACCTTATACTGCTCAAAACCAAATTAACATGAAAGTGAATCTCTGTAGTGTACTTTTTACATTTTAAATTTTACATCCAAATAGAATAAAGGACTAAATATAGTGCAAGAACAGGAAAGAAAAAATATGGCAAAGAATCTAAAACTGATAAACTACTAAAGGACAAAAGTATGTAGTAAAAGGAACTTATGTTTCAAATCATAGCTTATCACCAATGACAGGTGAATCAGTTCAAACAAATGAAAAAAACCTGCAAACAATACAGCTGTTGAAACAACGAAATTAAGCTAAAGGTTTCAATAAGTAGCTCCCAATGCTCTAGATATATTTCAGACAGAATTCATTATTCCAGGGGATGAGGCTCTGATCAAAGAGAGTTCTTTGGTTAATGAAGTAACAATCATGTCAGAAATCTGGTCTTTGAAAATCATAGTGCACAAGAATTGAATACAGCAATTGGAAAGAAACTAACCTGCCCTGTGATTCTGCCTAGTAAGGCCCAAATTCCTTGTCCTTCACTTCTAAGTTTTCCATTCAGATTTTGTAGTTCTTCTAAAGATTCACACAGCTACAAAGTGAATAAGTAAAATTAATAAAATTATTTGTATGGAAATTTAAATAACTGTTCATCACTGTTCAATAAATATGCAATATCTATATTTATACTGAATATATTTTTAATATATTCAAGTCACAATATCTCTCAAAGACAAGGCTATCAAGCAGCAGCATCAACAGAAAGTAAGCATTGTCTTATGCTAGCATTTTTACAAATGATGAGCTTACACATTTATATAGTTCATTAAAGTTTGTCATATACTTTCATAATACTCTGCTAATTAATCCTTATTATTTCCATCAAGAAATATTTCCATAATTTTCACTATGAGAAAGTCAAGAATCATGGGGTTTTATGAATTAATTGGTCAAGATCACAGAACTATCATGAATCCCCAGGTCTTCTGAATCTAACTGAATCTTTTCACTACAGTGTGGCTGATTAATGAAAATTAACTTCTATCACATTTTTAAAGTCACTTGAAATGTTCTCTAACAATAAGTTAATATTTGCTACTTACTATCTGACACGGCAGTTACATCTTGCTTTTTTAATTTTTTTTTTATTTCTCTCATTAGAATAAAAAATTACAATGAAAATTTAAATTAGCAAGTATTTTCATGTGCAAAGGAATATTACAATACAACTCAAGATACAAACAATAATTTAAAAATAAGTTTTAAAATTTTCTACAAACTTAAAAGAAGCTCTATAGTGGTATTATGCACAGGTTAGGAAGAAGGCATGTAGTCATATGTTTTAGCTTCAAACTCTAACTCTAGGACTTGACTGTTATGTGAGCCAGGGTAAATTATATAAACTCTTCAGGACTCAGTTTCCTCCTTGACAATGAGATCAATAATCATTATCTACATTATAAAATTAAGGTGAGGAGCAAACAAGTTGGCACATAAAAAGAGATCAGACTTATGCCTGGCACATAGAAAGTACTCAGTAAGAGAGAGATGATACTGAAAGTAATGAAGGGGAGAATAGCTTCAAAGCTCTAGAAACTCAAAATGAGATACAAAATAACAAAAGAAATCATAACATGTATTATACTCTGTTTTGGAGCCAACTTACCTTATTATATTCCACATGAAGCTTTTCTTGCTCGTTCTCTAATTTATCCTTTATATTCTTTTGTTCAGCCATATTTTCCTGAATTTGAATCATTCGCATATTTCTCTCTATTTAAATTAAACATCCAATTTTACTTTAGTACAAAGTAAAAACTGATACAAAAAATACAAAGAAAGAAACTAGCCATAGGGATGGTCGCATAAATCTACATCATTTAAACACTGTTAAATATACAGAAAACAAACATAAACCTAAATTCTTATAAAAACATACCACTTAGGAAAAATAAACATTGCTTTATTTTGATATAGTAACATGGCTAATGAATTTCTAAAAATGAATAGCATAGAAATATTTGCATCAATTTTTTTTCTCAGTGAAAATGTACACATATCATTTTCTATACTGACCAAAATAATAATTCACAAAATCAGCAGTGAGAGCTGGTTGCTTATGTTTTCTCCTTCCATCCACACTAGAACTAGTATCTGAATTGTCCACTGGAAAGATATCTGTACTGATCCCCATTAGTTCTGCTTTCCGCATCAGTTTACGAATGGCTGAAGCACTACTAGTGAGTGGTCTGGGCAACTTTTCCCTTGGAACCCATGCCTGGGGTCTGGTAGATCGCGCCAGTTCTGCCTTGGCACGATACTGCTGAAGCCGGGCATTGATCCTTGCCTATGAAAAAAATGTACACAAATTTTAAAAAATAAAAAAAAAACAGAATATACTCTAATGATTTTAACTTCTATGCCTAGAGAAAGTAAAGACAACTAAAATGTTTTATTCGAGGCAAATTATACGTATCAATAGTCCTTAAAGTATAGTCTGAGATTCTTAGGTTAAAATAAACTGAATCTTCAGCTAGTAAATGCTGTCCCAATTTATGATTGTAATTGTGAGAAATAAATTTGATTAAGCTAAAGTTTTCCTTCCCAATAGCTATAATGGTCTCCACACCTTTACTTAATGTACACAAAAATACATTTTAAGTAACAGACAAACTGATCAAATCCTATACATAAATGAACATTAGAACAGACTGAGAAAACAAGTTGCATTGACAGAATAATTTTCACCACATTTTTCAATAGGAAATATGCTTTATAAATGCTACTTTGTTGACTAGATGAGATGAAGTATATTCAGCTACAAACTCTACTCATCATTTACCTTAATCACAAACCACTTAAATAACTAACTGAATTTCACAATTATACTTTCTAAGTCATTAGCAAAAATACACAAGATCTGAAATCCATAATCTTAAAAGAAACAAAATGACTTGGCATGATTCTCATACCTGTGCTTCTGGTGATAGTTGTTTCTCTCTCTCTTGCAAAGACATTTTACAATAGGATTGTAGAGCCAAGTAGTTTTTTCTCTTCCACTTTCTATCTAACCTATCTGCATGTTGCTTACAATAAGCAAAAAATGGATCTGCTATATCCTATTTAAAAAAAAAAAAGGAGGGAAAATGAACAGTTTTACTCTAAAGGACTATAAAACAAACAACAAACCAGAATAATACTTCCTTTCTGAAGAATCTCCTAGTGTTGGCTAGTTCTTTAATAAATTGTGGGGTAATTTTCATGCATCACAATAAAGAATACTGCTTAGAAACTTGATCCAGTATATCAACTTCAAATTACTGACAGAATTAACAACATTTTTTCTTTAAGGGGCCTTAGGCTGGGAGTATAACTAGCATGCACAAGGACCTGGGTCCAATTCCCAGCATCATAAAAAATAAAATAAAAGGGCCATGTGGATTTAAATATATTAAAATCAAATCTTATGTATTATTAGGTATATTTGTATATTCTTTATAAAAAATATCTGTTTTAAAAAAACAAGATTTTAATAACCTTAGGTAGAAATCATCACTAAATACTAAGATTATACATATATAGATGAATACCACAAAATAATATATTCCAAAAATATAGGACTAATCAACAAAGATTAAGTCTGCAATTTCTAAATGGCTAGAGTCTACCTAGTTTAAAAAAAAAAAAGATTAAGAAGGCCAGACTCTGTCAGTAAAAATATTTGCCCCTCCCCCCTGTATCTTTTTTAAACCTTGAAAGTGAACACAGATCTCTTTCATGGTACTAGCGTAAGGCTGTATATTTTATTCATAAAGACTATGGTTAAAAAAAAGACCTTATTCCATCAAAAATATAATTTGTGAAGATGCACCAAAAAACATAATTTGCAATCTTATTGCTATGAAAACAAGTAATTCTTCTACACTTATGCCCCAATGAGAAACAGTAAAGATAAGCTATCCATATGGTTTTTAATCTGCACAAGGGGGCCTAAGAAAGTGTTTCAATGTGCTCAGCCACTCAGTCAGAGAGGGTCCTACAGCCAAGGTTTGGAGGTTTGGCTAATGATGGAGATTGCAGCAGGCTTTGGCAGCAACCACCTAGTGCTGGTTCTGCTAGATTGCAGGATGCTGGAGCTGGGGGGAAATGGAGGCTTCCACTGAGACTTAAAAGGAAGGCCTGGGAGATCAGGCAAAATGATTCAGGTTGTCACTGAGGGCAGCCCCTGAGAGAGTGACGCCTAGAAATGTGAGGAAGCTGAAGCTTCAGTGGAGACCCCCAAGATTAAGAGATGCCAATACCGTGGAACATTGGCCAAGGAAAGCTGCAGGAACAGAACACAGACAAGCCAACGGAGAGGCCATGTGGACTGCAGTTAGCAAGGCCATAGAGGCAGAGCTACACAAGCCTTTTGGCAGAACATCATGATGACATGTGCTCCATATGTTGGACATGGAACTACAGGACTTGTTTGCCCAGCTGGATTTTAGTTTTGCTCTGGTCCCATCCCTTCTTTGTATGCCCCTATTGTTCTGAGTATAAATATTTATTATGTGTGTTTATATATTGGACATATGTAACTTGATTATTACAGATGGTCGTGTTTAATGTTTGCTTTGCATCTCAGAGGAGACTTTGGACTTGGACTTTTGGGCAATCTTGGAACTGTTGAGACTAGCTGGACTCTTGAAAATGGGCTAATGTGTTTTGCATTCTTACACTGTGATGAGCTTTTGGGGACAGGAGCAGAATGTTATCGTTTGAATGTGAGGTGTCCCCCCAAAACCTCACATGTGACAATTCTGGAAGGCTGAGGTGAAATGATTCAGTTATAAAACCCTTAATCAAATCAATGAGTTAATTCTTTGACAGGGATTAACTGGCAACTGTTGGCTGGTAGGCTGTGGCTGGAGGAGGTAGGTCACTGGGGGTGTGCCTTTGGCATGGAGTTTGGCTCTCTGCTCTGCTTCCTGATATGACTCCTTAAACTCTCTGCTTCCTGGGCCCATGCCTTCTCCCATGATATTCAGTCTAACCTTGAGCCCCAAAGAATGAAGCCAACCTCCTGCAGACTAAGACTTCTGAAACCATGAGTCCCCAAATAAACCTTTTCCTCCTAAAACTTTTCTTGTCAGGTCCTTTGGTCACAGCAACAAAGAGCCGACTGAAACAATATCTTATAAAATTTCTTTTTAAACATCTAATAGTTTCTTTACCCTTCATGAAAATATTTTATTTATATTTACTTTTATCTTAAAAAATAATGCTAATCTGGCTAATGGCAAATCAGGCTTATCGGGGATAACAAAATTAACTTTTGGCATCAGAATTTACAAAAAAAGGTTAGGAATTAGGCTTATTAAAAGCTGACATATCGGGGCTGGAGCAGTGGCTCGGTGGTTACAGTATTTGCCTGACATATGCAAGGATATGGGTTCGAACCCCAGCACCATGTACACAACAAGTGTTGGAACAACAAAAGCAACATGAAAAACTAATAAAATTGATTCTCACTCTCTTCACTGTCCCTCTTTCTCTTTAAAAAAAAATTAAAAAATAGTAACATATCTTTCATACAAAATATGTGTGATTCAATAATAATAAAACACTTTAAAAATATCCAATTCTACCTTACACTTTTTAACTGCACCAAGAGTTCATTCCTACCAATCCTAGTATTCCTAGCAGTATTAAGGATTATCAGTTTAGCAGTTAAAAGTTGAGCCCTAAAAATTTAATCCAAGAATGATTTCAAAGTTTGTGGGAAAAATCTTTAAAACCTACAAATAATCTTATACTGTTTCAAAGAAAATTTTCTACATAACAGTACATGACTGTTCAATAGTAGCAAAACTGTACTTTAATCACAGAAGAAATTACTATATAGGTTTAGTTGGAATACAGGTAACTTGAGGACTAACTGCATGGTTCTGTAAGTTAAAACTTGTTACACAATATTATGACATAAACACCAGTCATCATAACTGAACCATAGCTATACTCAGTTTTCAAAATAACATGTAGTGTCATAGTATGATTTCAACAGCTCTCTATAACACACACTATGTCATAACATGGTTTGACATTCTAAAATAATCTGGAATATTTAAAAAGTGAATCAAAAACAACAAAAACTTCAAATGGTTCCTCACCATTGTGATAATGCACTGTGGCAGAAGGCTATGAAAGTTAGAAAAACTGTAATAAAGTGTACAATATCATCAGATGAACCTAGAGCGTCCATACTATTTTTCAACCCTCCTTTTATTGCTTGTATAAAACTGCCATAGAAAAGTAAGAAATTCAACTTGATAAGTCTTTAAAAATCAAGCAACTTGAAAAGTATTTAAAAATAAAGCTTCCTAGAAAGGCTAAAGGGAATAAAATACTGATATGGAAGGCAAGATATCCTCATAAGCAATATATCCATTTTAATTTGAAATGTTTCTTTTATTTTTTTTCTTTCCATTTTTCTTTTGTTGTGATGCTAGATGGAACCCAGGGCTTCATGTAGGCTTCACCACAGCTCTATGACTGAGCTACACCTCTACCCCGAAAATGTTCTTAATTTAAAAATGCTGTTACACTCCATGAATTCCAACGTACAGATGTACAACTATGTACAAATAACTTTTGTTTCAACAGAATTACTACTGTCATAGGCAAACCTCTAGTATTAATTCAAAGTCTTGACTTTTTAAACAGTGTTAAGAAATCTTTATTATTTATTCTCTATTTATAATGCAAACCAAAACATATGTAAATCTGCTTTAAATCATTTCCCCCAAAAGACCTTTTGTCTTCCAAGAAGGACCATGTATGGCTTGAAGTAAAGGAACTCAAACCCCCATAATATAAAAGGTAATGCTCTCAATAAGTCTGAAAAGAAATGACTATAAAAGAATGGTCCTAACTACAAAGCTCAACTTTCCAGTAGACAACTAGGCTTAACCTACAGATTCTCTGATATGGGAATTCACTGAGGATTTATCTGGTACTCTGAGTCTTACTTATCCTGCACTCTACATTTCTACACTTCTGTCCATCATATAGAGTTGTAGCCATGACTAACTCATATAGACTTATTGTATAATTACAACTGTGTTCTGCCCAGTAGCTATGAGAATACTGTGTTCATCCAGTATCTTTCATTAATTAATCAAGGTATAACTCCTCAGAACCAGAGCTTGGAATTAAGACAGATAATGTATTCAAAATAAAATGTTTCTATAAGATCCATTTAAATGGATACAAAATATAAAATGTATTCCTCAAAATTGTTTTCAACAAACTTCCTTCATCAGATTATCTTTATTTGTTTTCCGGCTATGGAAGGAATGTACAAATATAAAAGCTAAGCATACGAAATATTTTATGTGACAATGAAAATTCATGTAATAAAAGGAGGACCACAACAAAAGTAGGTTTAGAAATTACTGTAAAGCTATCATGAATATACAGTAAAAGTTACTGAATAAATATTCAATTGCTTGCCCAATAAAATGGATGATTAAAGAATCAATTGGACCTGCACTCAGTACTTATTAACACTCTTAAAAATTATTGCATATCTCAAATTTTTGCAAGTTACACTTTTAGATAGTTATCATATTAAAAAGTAAAAGTGAGAAATTTTAAATGTTCATTAATTTATCTCAAAATAAGCTTCTAACCATCAATACACATTTTTATTATAATAACAATAATGTATACAAAACATTTTAGTGAGAAGAGAGGTACTGTTTTATATTTTTGCAATTCATTTTAATACCTAGATAGATGACATAAAATAAGATAAATGGATACTCAAAACTTTCTAGAATCATTATGTTATTGTTTTGATGTGAGAAATCTCTGAAAATACTACTACTACTCATGAAAATTCGAAGTTTAAAAAAGCAAACAATGTTTTTATATTGTTTTAAAAATAGTTTTAATCTCACACTCCTTGAAAGAATCTTAAAAGGTTTCCAAAATACACTTTGAAAATAAGTAAATGCATAATCCAACTCCAGTAAACTGGAAAGAACGCAATGGAATTAAAAGTAATGGTAAGAAGATAACACCCAAAGGAGACAATTGCCCATATACATTTGCAGATTCTTGTATAAAATATGCTGACATTTTAATGCTCTGTCAGATCAAACCATAAAAATGTTAATGCTTTCCTAAGGTCTGACTAGCTTTAAGACTAACAAAACTCATAGATATTTACAGTTTAAAGTTTTAAAAAATGATGTAAAAAAGATTTTAAGAACAAATTTTCAAATTTATTTTATGCTTTATACCTTGTTATAGTACATAACAGAGTCATGAGAAATGTTATAAATATATTCACCAACTTGTTTACATAAACAAACCTCTTCCGCTGCTGCCTCTGAAAGCAGACCTTCCTTCTGGGCACAGGTCACATGAAAATAAGCTCTGCACATCCCTGCATCACAGCTAATGCAAACTCCCGTTCTAGCAAAACGAGGGTCTTCACAAAAGCTACATTCCTACAAGAGAATAACAGGAAAACTCTCTGAGCAAAAGTATTTCCAAAACAAAGATACTGCTCATTCAAAATACCCATTAAATATTTTAAATGCTAAGGAAATACTAATAGTAAACCAACAGAGAGTTTATGAAAAGGTTTAATTATTCCTATAGTTCTAATAAACCAAATAAACCAAAATTCAACTGATGTAACAAGAATACTGTAATTACAATATTATGAGCACTTAACATGTGCCAGGTACTGTTTTAAGCACTTTACATACATTAATATATGTAACCACTTAACACAACTACTATGTTGAAGAAGTGAGCTATGGTTACTCCAATACTATACATGAGAAAACTGAGGTGGAGATGGGTTCAGACAACTGCCCATGTAACAAAGAAAGTAACTGCCAGGTTTCAAATCAAGACACTCTTAAATCAAAGCCCACCATTAACCTAACTTTTAGTAGAATATTGCTTGAAAAAATGAAAATAATTGAGACCATCCATCAAAAAAACAAAACAAAACTAAGCACTGCAAATCAAACAAATGATACGTTTTTTTAAAATACCTTTAAAAGAACTAAAGTAATTTTAGATAAACATTTGGTAAATTGATAGTGATACAACACAGCAAATTCACTATTTCTATATAACAAGAGAAAACTATAAAAAATAAAAGTATAAACTGCTAAGCTGTCAAAAATTCTCCCATCAGATTTATTTTTTTTATCCTTTTAACTATTTTAACAAAAAAAAAAAAGGGAGGCATAGTCTCAAATATGAATTATTCTGGTAACAAATGTTGATTTTTTACAAAACCTGCTAACCCATGAAAAAGTACCAATAAACAAAGAAGTGTCCAGTTTATATACTCTAAGTAAACTAAATATAAGGGAAACATGCAAGTTCAGTAGACAGTAAAAATAGTTTGAAAACTATAATAGTGACTACTCACTAGGGGTCGACGGCAGTAGGCTAAACATTAGCAATGAATAAATATGATAAGAACAAGGCTCTGGGTACAGATGTGAACAACAATGTGTATGATTTTATAGATAAGCTACAAAGTACATAATTTTCAATTCCATTTCTCAATGATACTTTATTAAAGAAAATAACAAGCAAGAGATCATTAGCCTGGGGTTGTTTCTGTATCCCAAATCCTCACATAAGCAAACCGAAATTTAGAAGAATGCCTTATAAACGATGACATTAAAAAGACAAGACTTTCAGCCAATCTCAAAGAGCCAACTAACCTTCAGTTACATGCTTTATACTAGAATTCTTTCATATAGGTAAGCATAGCTACAGCCCATTAAATAATTCTTCTGCTTCCACATTAAGCCTGCAGCTCACGCTGCTAAAGTAGTCCTCTCCGAACCTCTTCGTTTTCACTGCTGCCTGATTCATAAATCTTTTAATGTATAAATATACCAAGTTAAATGTATTCTGTCCAAATATTTTTAACCATTTTTATTGTCAGAAGTGGAATCCAAAAAAACCTCTAGCAATTCCCAGAAAGAATGAGCAAGCAACTAAGGACCAGACCAGCATGTCCACTGTTCTCCTTTGTAACTGGATGTTGTGGGTGAACTCCTCGCAGATTCAGGCACTGCAAATGTTTTGTGACCTCTGACTTCGGGGATTTCTTTTATCAAACTGGGTCCAGAATCATACTGAATCCAATAAATAACTAGACTGGGTTCAGTTAAGGTCTCAGGTAGGTACCTTCGGAAAATGGGTTCTAAATCCAAAGAGTACAGAACTCAAACTGAGATACAAGCTAATTTTATTTACGAAAATTCCAAGCCTAGAACCTGTACATATTTGGAAAACTAAGTGAGTTTGCCTTACTAAGGACAATTTAAAATCACTGTAATCTTGACAAAATTATTCACTAGCAAGATGCATTAGAAAAGTAATGATCCAAAAGGACTCAAACAATGAAATGTTTTTGATTGGTATAAGAAGCCATCTAAAAGACTGAATAAATCAAAAACTACTTCTCTAAAAGACTCCTTACAAAAGTCATTTAACATGGGGCTGAAGTAGTGGCTCAGGGATTGAAGCGCTAGCCTGGCATGTGCAAGTACCCAGGTTCAAACTCCAGCACCACATATACAACTAAGTGTGAGGGAAACAAAAACAAGATGAATGAATAAAATTGATTCTCTCTCTCTCTCCCTCTTTTAAAAAATTAATGTATAACAGATCAAGTACAGTAGGAAAACAAAAATTGCATATATTTAACATTTTAGGATCCTTACTTTCCTGAAGGTTGCTTATTATCTTTTAACAGGTCTTTGATTAAGAAAATTAAAAGAACTAAGGTTTTTTCCTTACAACTATGTAATTTTCTTTATGTGGACATCGAACCATTTATCACTTTGGATAACTAAGTTTTGTTTCAAAGAAATCTGTGACCCTATTTATTCAAGTATTTTAAGTATTTTGACTTTAAAATGTCAAATTAAAATTAAGTTCTTTTCACCTTGGACTAACTTTGGGGTACTGCAAAGGGTCCAAGAAATATCCAAAACAATTTATTCTCTCTCCTTATAAAAAGAAAGGTATCAGTCAGGCATGATAGTCCACATCTGTAATCCCATCTACTTAGGAGGTGAAGGCAGGAGGATCCCAAATTCAAGGCCTGCCCAGGCAATTTAGTGAGATCCTGCCTGCCTTAAAATAAATTTTTAAAAAAGGGCTGGGGAAGTATCTTAGAGGCAGAGCATTTCAGGGATCAATTCTGCTGGTGTGGGGGAGAAATATTAAACTGATTAGGTTTATTTGAAATGTTAAAATCTGCATGGGAAGTAAGGTCGAATGAAGAATGACCTTCAAATATGAGGACTTTTTTAACTGTTTTTAGATTTATATTTATGGTAAAATATGGGACTACTGAAAATTACTTAAACCAATCTCTTTTAGGCTCTGTTTGTGAATTACGAAGTTGTTATCAAAAGTAAAGTAGTACTTCCACTCGCACTAAGAGTGAACTGGATAATGTGTAGAAATCTCATTAACTAGATAATCTGGCCAAAAATGTTGTTTTTTGTTGTTGTTTGTTATGTTTTTTGCACTACAGCTTAAATGCATCAAAGAGGTAACATGACAGCGTAAAACTACCTGAGATGCATGGAAGTAAATTCTGGGTTTGGAGGTTTAATTCTGAAAGGGCAATCAAGTTTTTGAACTATCCCAATTACCTAAACTGAATCACAAAAATACTGGAATAGAAGTGGAGGCAGAGTATAGGGAGGAGTGACTACAAGAAGAGTTTGGGCCCAAGGAGGATGTTCCAGAGATAATATCAGAAACTGTCAAATATCTGAATTTTCATCATCAGAATTTTCCAAAATGTAATAATAAGTCCTACTATGATCTGAACATTGATATCCCCTCAAAATTCATATGCAGGAAGCCAATAATCCAATGTGCTATTAAAAGGTGGAGACTTCTGAGAAGACACTAAGCCCAGGTGAATGCAACCAGTGTCCTTATAAGAGGGGGCCCCTTTCTGCCACAGGAGGATGCAGCAACAAGACACCATCTCTGAAGAACAGAATAAGCACTCACCAGACTCAAGCTGCAGGCATTTGGATCTTGGATTCCCCAGTCTTGAGAAGTAGAAATTTTTGTTTTTTAAAAATTATCCAGTCTAAGGTATTTTGTCATAGCAGCCTGAAGGGGGTAAGACAGTTCCTTGCGGCACCTTTAACATGTCACTAATGCTATTTCTTCCTAATATCCCCATAAGGAAAGAGAATATACTAGGGCCTAATTAGCTTTAGTGTTCCCAGGATGTTCGTAGTAATTATGTACCTAAGTTTAAGTTAACATATGGACATTCTTTAATCAATTTTATTTATTTTTTCATTTGGTTTTTGTTTTTCCTCCACCAAATTGCGTACCTGGTGGTGGGGATTGAACCCCTGTCCGTACTCATGCCAGGCAGTACTTTATTGCTGAGCCAGTGCTCCAGCACCAACAAATGGATATTTTTAATCACTAACAATCCTAGAGTTTGTTGAACAAAAGCCAATTTATAAATTATCAAGGCTGAGTCATTTACTAAGCAGAAGTTTATTTTTATGTACTCATAAAAATAAAATGAATTCTTGAAACCTCATAAAAAAGGAGGCTTCTTATTTCCTTTTCATAATTTTGGTAAATTTCACTTCAAAAGGAAAGTCAGAAATTAGATTACATTTGATCCAACTAATTATAAACACTATACTCTGTGGACTAGGCAGTATGTCATGTGCCAAAAAAAGCAATAGTATCAATTATCATTTTCCCCCGACAGGTTATTCTAAATTAGCAATACATGGAAGAATCAATACATTATTAAATGATTAATAGCTAAAGATTCAGCATTAGCATGATTGCTAATAAGTACTTCTGTCGTTGACAATAACATAAATAACCATGTAAACTAGTAAAAAATTTCTCATTTAGATAATCAAAAACACTTTGTCTCACCTTGGCACCATATTTAGAATAGTTCATTTCTGTTAATGTTACTGGCCGCAATTTATCAATATCTCCAAAGGCTACCCCAGGAACATACAGAGCACAAACAATGTGAACCCATCTATAAGGAAAAAAGATATGATTTTGCTATCAAATCCTTTCATGAAATTCTCACAGGGAAAAAAAACATATAAAAACATGTGACATCTTAAAGTACTACTAAAAAAATTCTGTGATTAGCTATTAAACATCTTAATCTCAGACACATAACTGAAGAACAAAGAACACCTACATAATAATAGCAGGTTTTTTTTTTAACAGAAAAATGACTGCAATAAGCAATACTTTTCCAGTGGCATGGTCAAAAGTTAGATTGAATGACCATAATTAATTTTCACTTAAAATTCACTGCACTTTGCATTTCTCTGTTATTCTTAAATATTTGTATAAAACTACTATTCAAATAAAACAAAACATCACTTTCATATACACAGAAAGGTAAGATATTCACATTCATTACAGTAAATACTTATAGAATTATTATGGATACTAATTTAAGAAATAAGAATCCTAATTAATGAACTGTGAAGTTACTCTGCAATAATTCAGTGAAATTGCTCTTTACAGTTACTCGTTTCAAGGTGCTCTTTGGTAATCCTTAAGGACACTTGAAGCAGTTTTAATTTAAAAATTGACATTCTTGCCAGGAACAAGGTACAGAACAAAATTACAACAATATAAGGCAGTCACATTTTCACTCAGTTCATGTGTTCACGATAACACCTATGTACTAAAATGTATATGTCCCAAATACATTTTTAATAATGGTGTAACATTAACCAAAAAATGTTCATTTTCAATATGATGAAAAAAAAGTCAGTTGGTTCTGATTTCATTTTTTATAAACTCCTCTAAAGCATTTTTAATATATTAGGCATCTTTTGCTTATAACCAAAATGTTGAATCACCATCTTTGAAATTTAAATATCATATCTACATCACTTCTATTAAAAAAAAAAAAAGTGGGGTCGGCAAAAAGGAGATGGTAAATCCCCACTAACCTTGAGACTACATTAACAACAAATTCTACATTAACACAACTTCAGAGGTTATAAATACCATATGATTCTGGTTTTCTGATACATTATGAGTTTTAAGGACTAAGAATCATTCTATACATATATTGAGGAAAACAGTTAAAAATCTTCAAAAATATTATCATTTTTCTTCAGAAAAAAAATCCAAGGCTTTCAGATTTTCTTGATAGAACATTAATCCAAACTCCCAAATGCATCCTGTGGAGTTCAACATAAAGATACACATCTTCAACAAGCAGCTGCTTTCTCAATTTAATTTGTGTAGTTTTTCCATGCTCCACTGATGTATTAAATGTCACTGTACTCTGTAGGAGTTTATCTTTGATAAACCCAACAGCTGGCTGCTTGCTTCATACTGACCTTCTTAAAATGTTTTAGAACAAGTCACAAAAGTACTAGATTTTATACTGCCATTTCAGTGTGATTGGCACAAAAGTGTACCAATTTCACCCAACCACTCATGTGAGGATACCAACTTGACTCTTCATTAAAGTACATATCAAAGTCAGTGAAAATCACTGCTGAAACAATTGTGGTACTTTTTAATAACAGTAAGTACCTTTTCGTTCAAGTGTTTTGTTCACAGCATATACTTTGTAATTAAGAAAAATTAAAATCAAAATGAAAAATTCTGTTACTTTACCATCCATTTTGCTTGAAGCTATGATGACTAATGAAAGGAGCAAAACACAACCATCATACAGAACCACCAAAAAACAATAAAAATTGTCATTCTAAATAGAAATGATTAGTAGCTCCTTTTAAATCATATATTTTAATAAGGTGGACTAAATAGAAATATGCTTCTCATTTAGAATGCAAACTACATTAATCAAATGATTTTTAAATGCTTTTTATATGTATTGCCTTTACAGTGTATAAAACAAATTCATTTCAAGTATATTATTTTCATTCCTTCATTTAATAATCAATTACTAGATGTCTACCAGGTACAAAGCAGCGCACAGGCAATTTGAAAGTTATGAAGACATATGTGAAGTGCTTATTGCATTCACTCAGAGGAATGAACTACAAGGAAAAAAAAATACTTAGTTTTCTATGAGTGGCAGATTGTTCTCACTTTGCATATCAAAAACTGGGTTCAAAAGAATTCAAAATATAACAATTCCTGTAAGTCACAGAAGTGAGACCAAAGAACTCAATGCTGCCTTCTGCACCATAATGATTATTTAAAAAAATAATGGAGCTCAGAGCCATATTTTCATTACACAATATATGAGAAGACAACTAACAAAAGACTTACAGAAGGGAAGTGTGTCTAATATTTCCCACAATCAAACTATAAGATCATTTAATAAGGGGCAAAATATTCTCCCTAAAAGTTAAAATAAAAATTTGATAACAAGAATTTCCTGAATGGGGCTGGAGCGGTAGCTCCGCCGTTTCAGCACTTGCCTGGCAAGCACAAGGACCTGGGCTCAAACCCCAGCACCACGTACACAACTAAGTGTTAGAGCAACTAAGGCCATGTGAAAAACTAAATAAAGTTGTTTCTCTCTTTTCTCTATCTCTCTCACTGTCCCTCTCTCTCTTTAAAAAAAAAAAGAATGTCCTGAATACTTTTTTACATTAAATCACATCATTTTGTATGTAGAATTTGTGACTACCATCAAGAATAGAGAAGGAATTAAGTTCTTGTAATAGAAATAAATTTCAAAGCCTTTTTCATTCTTTCTATACATTACTCTTTCTTTTCCCCTGTTTTCAGTTTAAAGTCAGAAGATGGAAAGGATTTTCCAATTTGGGTTTTTTGTGCCTTGAATCAAGCTGATACAACATCTTGTAAAACACATAAATACCTATAATTTCCACTATGTAAATTAGACATCAACGCAAAGTGTTCAAGTAGGATATACAAAAATTTTTGCCAGGTCGCACAACAAAGGACATGTCTGTCTATATATGTAAGTCACAATTGCTAATACAAATATTTCTCAGTAAATCTCAATAGTTAAATACGTTTCCCTTTCCCTCATTCTGAAATGATAATTCAAGTTTTGTAGATTATGAAAGCATGAAAAGATATCTCAATAAAACTTTTAAACTGTTAACAAGAAAAAAAAATAAATAGTAACACAAATTCTCTTCCCCAAGAAGCAGCTATATATTTTCCAAAGCTGCCTTACTTGTTCACCACAATTTGTCATAACTTTCAACTCTCAGGATAAGATTTACCAGAAAGAATGTATGTAGTAGCTGATTACCTTAAACAAGTGGAGCAATATTGCTAATAAGAAAGCACTAAGAGCAACAGGTACAAGAGTAAGAGGAGTAAGATAACATTTATTGACCAATTATATTCCAGAAACTGTATTGTTTCCCATAAATCATCTCATTTAATCCTTGCAGCAGTGCTAAGGAAACTGAGGCATTAAAAAGATTACAGTACTTGCCTAATACCATAATTAATTTAAAAAAAAATCAAAGTCCAAAATATAGGCAGTCCAATGTGAAAGCACACACTTTTAATGCTTACTAAAGTCCTTAAATCTAGGTCAAAGTCAGACCAAATATAAAATAATGCCCATTTCTATGATACAGAGCACAAATTCATGTCAATATGTCAATAGCTATTTTTTAATTTTAGGAGTGATGAAGAAGGACAGGTAAGATTTTTGGCTATTTTTCCTTAGACACAAATACACAGGGTTCTCCAAGATCCCACAGCAGATCCTAAGCTTTACCAGGAATCTCATATGACAACATTTTTTAGGGGTTGGCACACCAACTGCAGTTAAAATGATAAAAATATTTCTTATTAAGGAAAAATTTATTAAAGTCTATTCTTTATTTTGGGGTAAATGTGTCCTATCCTTTTTAATGTTAAAATATGAGAAATGATAGTGGTAATTTTATAAAGATACTGAATATAATGTATTTGATAAAAACCTAAGCACCCCCTCTCATATTAGGGGAGAAGGTAAGGAAGAAGGAAGTGATCTACAAAACACAAAAGGTTAAGAATTATTCTTATATTTAAGTTATGTGCCCCAGATGACATCCTGCTGGGAAAAAAAATAAATGATGTCAATACTATTATGATGACAACTATTATCATACTAAACATGAGCATTAGGTAGAAAAAAGAACATAAGTCTTTGTGTCAGGTATGAAGTTATTTCCTCTCAGTTTCAAATTCATACTTTAATACTTGGTCTGTAATGAAACAACTTCAGCATCTCTCCTTTGTGGAGTTCAATGATGACAAATACATTAACTCAATGGTAGACAGCATACTAGAACGGAAGTTCTCAGCAGGAATGGGCAGTGCATTGGATCAGTGATCTCACAGTCCTAACCCAACACTTTTCTGTAGTCCTCTCTGTTGACCATATGACCCAGGCTTTGAAACAGTGTTGCTCCCCCTATAATCAGCACCTAGCCACCTACTTGCCAAGAACAGGCAAAACTGGAAAATTGTCTAGCATCCAATAGACCGTAACTAGCTTCTCCAAGGTCTAAATCTCAGCCTGGAGGACGAAGTCATTTTTCCAATTTTATTACTCCTTAGATAATATTCTCCATCCAGAGTATTCTTTAGAGTTCATTCATATTGTATGTTCATTCTTTTATCACAGGTTAATCATTCTTTACATTAAATTTTCCCTTTTTTGGTCACTGTATAGAGTATATTCCTAAAGTGAAACAGATCAGGGTTCAAATTTGACTATTCATCAGCTTATGACCTTGAGTTCATAAATTATTCAAATGATATGGGCCTCAAGTACTACCCCTGTAATCTGGGAAACTTTATTACTTGCCTCATCATAAGGTCAATATTAAAATTAAATTGGAAGTTGGGTGTGGTGGTTCACACCTATAATCCCCACGACTCTGGAGACTGAGGCAGGAGGATTCCAAGTTGGAGGCCAATCTCAGCAATTTAGTGAGCCTCTCTCAAATTAAAAAAATAAAAAGAACTGCAGATACACCTCAGTTGTAAAGTACTTCTGGGTTTAATCTCTAGAGATGCACACGCGTATGCACACACACACACAACATGAACATTAAATAAGATGATACCAAGACCAAGCACAAAGGATCCAACAAGTGCTTTCTTCTACTCCTTCATCTGTAGCCTACTGACCATTTGGCCTTTATTCTACCCAAAGATGCAAAGAAGCAATGAAATATGTAAAATTCAGGGAACCATGAACAAAAGAAGAGGGGAGTACAAAGCAGAAATATGAAACAAATGTAATTAGGACATCAACCTGCCAGCATCCGTCTCCTTGAAAATTCCATCCTGATTAGGACACAGTTCACAACTAGGACAAACACCACATTTACAGGCATCACAAAACCAAGGTTCAGTGGAGTTTTCAGAAGCTGAACTCATAATAGAATCACTCTCTCCATCAACTCCATAACAACCTGAAAAAGGAAAAAGAAAAAGAGTTATGATTAAATAGTTTATATTTTTTAAACTCATATTTATAAAATTATAAAAGAAAAATACAGAATTCTGAAAAAAATCAATGATTTATAAGAATAATGAAAACCAGTAAAATCATTTTATAAAAATATTTTCCACCTAACATGGTATATACAAATAAAATAAAAGATATTTTAAAATTTGTCTTCCAGGAAAAGCTTTATCATTTTTTTTTCATTTTAATTTTTTAAAGATATAAAAATGAGTTATCCAAGGGCTGGAATGGTGACTCAGCGGTTGTGGTGCTTGCCTGGCATGCTCGAGGACACAGGTTCAAACCCCAGCACCAAGTATGCAACGAAGTTTTGGAGCAACAAAAGCTACAGGAAAAACTAAATAAAAATTAATTCTCTTTCTCTCTCTCTCACTGTTACTCTCTCTTAAAAAAGAAAAAATGAGTTATCCAGAGAGAGAAGGAAATTTATATCTGTTATAGGTCACTCTACTTTTCTTCTTATTCAATAACCTTCAATATTCAAAGGAATTAAATTATTCAGGCAGATAATGTTACAAAAATCTTCAATGGCCCTCATGAACATAGCCAACAAACAAGATAACAGCATAGTTCTTTATATTTTAGAGTAGGACATGTAATGTTTCAATTCAACCATCTTCAAATTATCAAAAGCAGAAGTTCCCTTATTAATTCAAATATATAAGTCAAATTACAAGTTATATTTGAGGTTACTGTTCAGACTTCAAGATTTGCTTAAAATTTTTAAAAAAGCATTTAGCTTAAAAAGAGTACAGCCCATATTAAAGCAATAAGCCAACTAAAATTTTAGGCAAGACTTCACTGTCAAATTTTTATAAGATCAGGTTCAAAAATAATATATGGAAAGGAAAAAAAAAAAGATCAGGTTCACATCATTAAAATTCCTGAAACTTATTTTGTCTATAAACTCAGCACTGATGGGGCCCTTAGTACCTGACAAATAAACCAAGTTCACTAGCAAGTGATGTCGCATCCATTATCCTGGATAATTCTTTCTCATAATCAACATGTATAACATCTGTATTAGTACCCATAAAATACAGATAAACATGGAATCCAATAAAGGGGAACCAAAAAGTTCTAAAAAATAACTTTATCCAGACTATAAAAAACCAAGATCAATTACAGACACCTTAAAGAATACTGCATTACAGACAAGAGTAGTGACTCCTAAACAGCTTTCATTTTCCCCTGGAATAGTACTACACACACATCCACTTCATATTACCCAGATTCCCTTCAAAACAGGGCATCTTTTATGTTAAAACATCCTTTGGAAAAAACAATTTCATGCACATATAATAATGAAATAGATTGCAACTTAATTCTAGTCCTGCTGTCAGCCTTAGGTTTGGGCACTTCTCTAATCTCCTAAGGTGCATTTATTACCTGTCATGATAGATCACATCTAAAAATCAACCATCCCAGGATGCTTTTCATTACTTGCTCTAGAGGATAGTCTTAGTGTCAAACTTGAAGGGGCACCCAAAATAACTCCCAATAAACTGATGTAACATAAAAAAGCCATTAGGAATGGCGTGTATCAGTGATGATCTTCTCTTAGAAGGTTTTACATCTTAAGTAAGTCTATGTGCAACTGATGTGACATCAGGTGATTATTTGAACTGGTTGTACCTTTAAACAGGCAACAGGACCCAAAACTGCCGAAAGACCTTTCACAACCAACAAAGATATTCAAATTAAAATAAATAATGGCATAAATAAATAATGAGTCAAAAGAAAATCATCAAGAACCATTTACAACTTGTAATATTAATTACTTTATATCACTCTGGATCAAGAGTTACTTATATTTTATTCACACTATTATTACTCAACAATAATCCCAATTAAAAGAACCTAATAAGCAGAAAACTAAAAAGTGTCTTTGCAGCTATGATATAAGCTGCGTCAAGTAAATTCTTAATTATTGTTATTACTGCTATTCTTAAGCTACTTGAAAGTTTTAAAATAGTGAAATTTAGTATAATCTTAAAGTTACATAAAAGAAACCCAAAGAAAAGATTTTAAAGGAACTATAGATCACAACACACAAGATAACCAAAGGAATCAAAAATGATTATTTTCTTAAATATTAAATTATGGTTGGCAATTATCATCTCTATAACTTCTGTTTAGATGTGAATTTTTTAAAGTATCATATTACAAATTTAGAGGAAATATCATTTTCTTCTTGGGAAAACTAATTGTTCCCAGTCAAAGAAAAACACTTCTGTAAAGTCAGCAATAAGCAAAATATATTTTCAAAGAAAAACAAAACAGGACAATAAACACAGTAAATATATTTTCTTAATAAGCTACCCAATATCACTGGGATAAGAAATCTATTCTTTTTATAAAATAATGTTCCTTTAAATTAAATTCATTAAAATTAAATAAAATTGGTACCCACATAAGGCAATTACCAAGATAATAAAGGCCCCAAAAGGCTATCAAATTTATTAATTTCATTCAGCAAAATCAGAGGCAAAGCACAGAAGTCCACTTGTTTAAAAGAAAGCAAAATTTCTGTTCCATTTTTAAAGAATATACAATACACAACTAACATTTACACAAAATTTTAAAATCACCTACAAACAACCTTGGAAATGATTTCTAAGCCCTACTCCCAAGATTTCCTTCCTTTTTCCAAAATATTAATACTGTGTCAGTGCAAAGAACAACCAACAAGTGAACAAGAATTTCTTCTTCAGCTTCACTGCCCCTGAAAAATTAACTCACTACATTGTTACCTTTCTGAAGTTCTTTATTTGCCCCTTTCACCTTCTAATTCCTCCATATATCCCAGTTCAGTTTACTAAACTCTAGACTAAGTTCTAATACTTTATATCTATTGCAATCCATTTTAATTAATGATGAAGTACATCCTTACAAAACATGAGTATGGAAAAAAGATATTTTTCACATGGGTAAGCATGTAAAATTAAAAATGTATTCACATAAAAACCATTTTCCCTTATGTGTCATGTTTTCAATGAGTAAATATAGAAAACATATTAATAACTCCATGTAAGGATAATCAACTTCTGAACAATATATGCAATCTATACAAATCATATATAAGGAAAAATATAAAATGTGTTTACAAATGTTTTCAATATTACAAAAAGTATGAATTTCAATCACTGTAAATTTTACCCATTCAGCTTTTCAGAACAGACTGAAAGCTTTCCACTCTTCTACCTTTTAGCTACATAACTTTGCACTTAAACCTAAATCTCTGAAGCTGAGTTTACCGTATCTGACATGTTTAAAAATATTTATCCTAATAACTCTCAGATAAAGGAAAAAAAACAGAAATTTAAAACAGAACATTTAAACACTTAAAACACATTTCTCATACCTAACATCCTGTCACTTGACCTTTAATTACAAAATGCACCAACCCAAAAAGATTTTAAATAAATTAAATTTTTAAAATATGTATAACATATATCATACTATTCAAAATACATCATAAAACATAAAACAACCAAAGTGTCAAATAACTCATAAAATCCAAATGATTATAACTTGAACATGCTTTACTACATAATAAATACTCATGGCAATATATTTTGCATACACTAAAAATGTGCAAGGATGACATGAAAATTCATGACGTGTTCCATATTTTTCCAATGACACCACAGATCAAGGGTGAAAGGACAGAAAAAACTCTACAATGAGAACAACCCAAGAAAGCAAGCTGGTGTTGCAATACTTATTTTGACAAAGTAGATTTCAAACAGGAACTAATTAGAAGAAGAGATAAAGTAGGCCACTATGTAGTAGTAAAAGGAACATTAAGACAGGAAGATATTACCATTGAAAATATATACTCTGCAAATAACAATACTCCCATCTATGTGAATAAATTACTCCATGACATAAAACCACTTGTGGACCTCAATACAATAATACTGGGAGACTTCAACACTCTTCTGTCACCAATAGAGAGATCATCAAACCAAAAAAAGATAAAGAAATCTCCAGCCTTAACAACTACATAAATCAAATGGACTTAACAGGCCTCTATAGAATATATTCCACCCCAAATTAGCAGAAAACACCTTCTTCTGAGCAGCACATGGATTCTACTCCAAAACAGATCATATTCTAGTTCACAAAGGAAATCTCAGCAAATACACAAAAGTAGATTGTATTCCACGTATCCTATCAGACCACAATGCCATGACCCTAGCAATTAACAGCAAAAATCATAACAGAAAACACACATATACATGGAGATTGAATAATACCCTATTAAATGAAGAATGGATCCAAGAAGACATGAGAGCAGAATCAAGAAATTCTTGAAAAGAATGTAATGAAGACACAACACATCAAAACCTCTGGGACAGCATGAAAGCACCCCTAAGGGGAAATTTATAGCACTGAGTGCCAACATTAAAAATAAGGAGAGATAACAAATAAATATACTTATGCTCCACCTCAAATCCCTACAAAAGGAATGTCGCTCCCCGCAGGGTTCTGGAGCAGGGAGCGGGCAGAACGACCTCGGCGGACCTTAGCCGTTCCCCAGGGGCCGGCAGGACACTGAGAACCGGGCACCGACAGGACAGCGCTGGGGACTGGGGGAGAGGAATCGCTCCCCGCAGCGTTCCTGAGCGAGGAGCGGGCAGAACGACCCAGTGGACCTGGGCCGTCCTCCGAGGGGCCAAGTTAGGGCAGGGATGGGGCAAGGAGTCGCTCCCCGCTGCACTCCAGAGCAAGGAGCGGGCAGAATGACCCAGCAGACCTGGGCCGTCCTCCGAAGGGCCTAGTCAGGACGGGGATGGGACCTGGGGGGAAGGAGTCACTCTCCGCAGCACTCCAGAGCGGGGAGCGGGCAGAGCGACCTGGCGAACCTGGGCCACTCCCCAAGGGGCCTAGTCAGGAAGGGTTGGGGAGCCGGGAACAAGGGGGTGAACGGCGGCTGGAACACGGGACCTGCATCTTCTACCGCTGCTGATCTCTCTGACGTCTCTGCTAATCTCTCTGGTTCTATGCGTCTTTTCTGCTTTCTTCCTTCAGGACAGGGCTGCTTGCTTGCTTTTCTCTGGCTACTGCTTCTCCTTTGGCTACTGCTTCTTTGGCAGCTTCCCTGCCTGACTAGTCGCCACTCTATTTATCCATTATAACAACCAAAAGGGGTACAGTGCAAACACATTTCTCCAATTTTAACAGATGAGTGGCCGAATAGCTTAGTCATGCGGTCAGGCAATTTGCTAATTACAGGCCAGCTGGACCCCTTAGAATTGTTTACCACCAATTCTTTTACAAGCCAGCTGGGCCTCATGTTCCCAACAAAGGAAGAATAATCTAATCCCAAAGCCAGCAAAAGACTGGAAATAATCAAGATCAGAGCTGAAATCAATGAAACTGAGAACAAAAAACAATAAAAAGAATGGACGAAACAAAGAGCAGATACTTCAAAGAAATAAATAAAAAAGACCCCTGGCCAATATCACTAAAAGGAGGAGGGAAATGAAGCAAATCAATAAAATCTCCAATAAAAAGGGAGCAATCACCACTGACTCCATGGAAATCCAACAAATTATAGAACATATTTTAAAAAACTATACTCCTCTAAATTAGATAATCTAGAAGACATGGACAAATTTCTAGACACACACAACATTCCTAAACTGACACATGATGAAACTGAAATCCTAAACAACCCAATTAAGAGGCACTGAATTCCATATAGCAATTTTAAAAGTCTACCAAAGAAAAGCCCAGGACCTGATGGTTTCCCCACTGAGCTTCACCACACCTATGAGGAGGAGCTAATACCACTCCTTATAAAGCTATTCCAAGAAATTGAAAAGGAGGGAACTCTCCCAAACACTTTTTATGAGGCAACCATAACTCCGATACTAAAACCCAAAAAAAAAGACACACCAAAAAAAAAGAAAACTACAGAACAATATCCCTGATGAACACTGATGCACAAATCCTTAAGGTTCTCACAAACCACATTCAAAAACATATCAAGAACATAATTCATCATGATCAAGTGGCCTTCATTCCATGTAAGCAAGGCTGGTTCAACATACAGACATCAATTAATGTAATTCATCATTTAAATAGAATAAAGGACAAAAACCGTATGATGATCTCAATTGATGCAGAAAAGGTCTTTGATAAAATTCAGCACCCATTTATGCTCAAAACTCTAGAGAATCAAAGAAACTTAGCTATGTAAAGACCATATATGCCAAACCCTCAGCTAGTATAAAACCAAACGGAGAAAAACTGAAAGCATTTCCACTAAACTCAAGTACAAGACAAGGCTGCCCACCCTAACCACTTTTATTCAATACAGATCCTGAGATCCTAGACAGATCAATGAGGCAAGAGAAGGAAATCAAAGGGATAAGACTAGGAAGAGAGGAAGTCTAATCATCCCTTTTTGCTGATGACATGATTCTATATCTGGATTAAAAAAACTCCACCAGACAACTATTTGAGCTTATAAACAAATTTAGAAAAGTGGCAGGCTACAAGATCAATACCCATAAATCAATAGTTTCCTATACATTAACTAATAATAGGGCAGAAGAAATCAGGAAATTGGTCCCATTCACAATATCCTCAAAAACAATAAAATACCTGGGAATTAATCTAACAAGGGAAGTCAAAAACCTCTACAGTGAAAATTATTGGAATCTGAAGAATGAAATCCAAGATGACCTGAGAAGATGGAAAGATGTACCATGCTCTTGGTTAGGCAGAATTAATATAATTAAAACGGCCATTATGCCAAAAGCACTTTATAGATTCAATGCAATCCCCATCAAGATACCAATGTCATTCTTTAGAAACATAGAAAAAGCAATTTTATATTCATTTAGAACAACAACAAACCCAGAATAGCCAAAACATTACTAAGCACGAAAGATGAAACAGGTGATTTCACAATACCAGATATAGAACTATACTATAGAGTTGTAGTATAACAAAAACAGAATGGTACTAGTATCAAAATAGAACTGAAGACCAAGGGAAAAGAACAGAAGACTGAAAGAAACCCACAAATCTTTAACCATCCGATCTTTGACAAAGATCATGAAGGAATGACAGCCTATTCAACAAATGGTGCTAGACAAACCGGACAGTCAAATTTACTAAGTTGAAATTAGATCCTTCTCTCTCATCTGGCACAAAAATCAAATCAAAATGGATCAAGGAACTAGGAATTAAACCAGCTACCATACAACTGCTAGAAAAAAAGGTGGGACCAACACTCCAGCGTTTGGTAGTAGGCAAAGACTTTGTCAAAACAAGACTCCTAAAGTCAAAGAACTAAAGTCAAAAATCAATGAGTGGAATGCTATTCAGCTAAAGGGCTTTTGCACAGCGAAGGAAATGATCAAAACTGTCAAGATATTTCCTAAACAATGGGAGAAAATCACAGCCTGTGAGTCTTCTGACAGGGGACTAAAACCCAGAATTTACAAAGTACTTAAAGAACTTTATTCCAAAAACAAAAACAACCAAATCAATAAATGGGGAAAAGAGCTAAATAGAAATTTCTCAACAGAGGAAATTGAGGAAGCCATCATAGAAAATGTTCTAAATCAATAATAATCAGAGAAATGCAAATCAAAATTACATTAAAATTTTACCTCACTCCAGTCAGATTGGAAAAAATGAAGAGTATAAGCAATAACCGATGCTGGAAGGGTTATGGGGAAATAGGAATACTAGCACAGTAATGGTAGGATTGCAGACTGGTACAGCCCTTCTGGAAAGCAGTGTGGAGAATCCTCAAAAAATTAGGGGTGGGCCCACCGTATGATCCAGCTATCTCTCTTCTGGATGTTTTTCCAAAGGAGTTAGAATCAGCACATTACAGTGACACAGCAAAATCTGTGTTCACAGCAGCTCAATTTACAATAGCTAAATTAAGGAACCAATCCAGATGCCCCTCACTGGATGAATGGATCCCAAAAACTGTGATAAATACACACACACACACACACACACACACATACACACACACACCATGGAGTTCTATTCAGCAATCAGAAACAACGAAATTGCAGCCTTTGAAAATAAATGGTGGGGCAATCATCTCAGAAGGAGATCTCTGGCCTCCACGAGATATCCATTTAACTCAGGGGTTCTTCTGGGGGAAACAGCAACATGGAGAACCCAAGCTGGGCATCCATGACATGGCCCCTGGATAACTAAGTATATATACATTTGTTCGTGAATGTTTGATACTGTTTCTCCCTCAAACTCCATATTCATCTAATTAAAAAAAAAAAAAAAGAAAAGAAAGTAAATAGATGGCAATGGAAGAAATCATGCTGAGCAAAGTTAGCCAAACCCAGAGTCAAGGGTCCAATGTTTTCACTCATTTGTGGAGGCTGAAGCTAAACCCAGGCCTGTGTGAAAGGTAGACAATCTCCTGTATTAGACCCAACAAAGGCATAGCAACACACCATCTAGGGCATTCATAGATATATATCAGGGAGGGGGAAAGGGGGCAGAGGTGTGGGAGGGGTGGAGGAGGAAGAATAGGGAAGGATCTAGGAGTTAATTCTGATTTAAGAATATATGCATATCATATTATTACTTTATATGCATTTTTGATTGTACAAAAACTAAATTCTTAATTAAAAAATAAATAAAAGATGAAAATGGCCCAGGGCTAGGCTAACAGAAAATTATAAACTAAACAAATGGCGGGTAGCGGTAGGGAGAGGGTCTGGTAGTAGACTTCATACCATCTAAGGCATAGCAGCTAAACCTGAGGGGAACTGCTGGTAAGTATTATCTGATGTTCTTCCACAAACTATGATACACATCAAACATTTTTAAGACACACTGCAAACAGTATATCACACTCAGGGGTAACCTACCATTCATTACAAATCAGTTACAAGATCTTGTGAAAATATGTTTATTCCAAGCAACAGACTTTAACCCTCAGAATTCCAAGAAAAGAAATTTACCTACATTTAGATGAATTAAGCACTCTAAAAGTAATGATTTACACAATATAATAAGCAACATTTGGAATATTATATTTTCAGAAAATGTCAAATTAAAAACCTCTCTTAATTATGATTACTTAAAGATAATCTTATTTCATTAAAAAAAAAGAAGAAAGAAAATCCATGAAAACATTGTAGTTACCTAGATATTAGGAGTACAGACCAGCTCTCACTTATGATCGTTTCATTTACAATTCTGCAACTTCAGAGCAGTGCAAAAGTCATAGGCTTGGGGGCTAGAGCAGTGCTCAGCAGTTACGGCACTTGCCCAGCATGCTCGAGTACACGGGTTCAAACCCCAGCACCCATGTACACAACTAAGAATCAGAGCAACGAAAGCCATGTGAAAAACTCAATAAAAATTGATATTCTCTTTCTTTCTCTCTCTCACACTGTCCTTTTCTTAAAAAAAAAAAAAAAAAAAAAAAAGGCATGGGCTAGAGCAGTAGCTCAGCAGTTATAGCACTTGCCTGGCAGGTGCAAGAACCTGAGTTCAAATCTCAGCACCACATACAACACGAAGTGTGGCCACATGAAAAACTAAATAAAACTGATTATTTCTCTCTCTCCCTCTCTTTAAAAAGAAAGCAAGGAAGGAAGGAAGGAAGAAAGAAAGAAGAAAGAAAGAAAGAAAGAACCATAGACATTTACGAGAAACCACCCTTCAATTTTTTATTTTTTTAAGAGAGAGGGGAGAGAGGGAGGGAGGGGGAGAGGGAGAAAGAAAAAAAAGAAGGAATCAATTTTATTTATTTTTTCAACTGGCCTTCATTTCTCCGACATTTAGTTGTGTATGTGGTGCTGGGATTTGAACCAGGGTCCTTGTGCATGCCAGGCAAGCACTTTAACCACTGAGCCACCACTCCAGCCCCTACCCTTCAATTTTGAACTCTGATCTTTCCCCAGGGTAGCAATATATTGTACAATACTCTTTCTCAATGCTGGGCAGCAGCAAGGAGTAATAGTTTTCAGCCAGCCATACTTCACAGTATACTGTTGCTAAGCTGCAATGTTTGGAAGACGAGGTATATTCAGAGCATTTCTAGTGTGCCATATTTGTAACTTAAAATGATTTTATCAAGGAGTAATCCTATGTAATTCAAGGAACATTTGTATTAGAAATGGTTTTTTTTTTCCTCTTGGCAGGCATGGTAACACATGCCTGTAATCCCAACTTCTCTGCAGTCTGTGGCAGGAGGATCCCAAAGTCCCAGCCACTCTCAGCAACATAGTGAGACCCTGTTTTAAAATGAAAAAAAAAAGGGGGGGCCAGGGAAGTAACTCAAAGGCAGATTACTCCAAGTTCAACCCGCAGTACCACAAACAAAACAAAAATTTTAAAAATTATTTTTCTTCTCACTGCTTTGTAGTTCCTATATTTCATTGAATATTCCTGCATTATATTACAAGGGGCAAATAATTTTCTCTAAATCATTCAAGAAGTTCAGATTTAACCATGAGGGGTTAAAGGAAAAGTTACATGCCTAAATTACATGATGGAAGTCTGCCACTTTAAGCCCCTAAATTTCAAACACAACAAAACAAAAACCCTGGCAATGATACTTTTTTCTTGTTTTGCTTCAGAAAATGTCCCTTTCTATGGATTAATATTAAATGAAAATTCACCTTGAAAATTAAAAACCAATAAAGAAAGATCCACAAGTATTGACTATATAAGAAATTTTAAACAATAAAAATACCACAAAGTTAAAAGGTACAGAACAGGATGGGAAAAAAATTGCACAAAACACAAAATACAGCCAATACACATAATAAACAAGAGACTAACATTAAAAAAAATTTTTTTCCTGTAAGTCAATAAGAAGACAACAAACAGAACCTGTTAAGAAATTACACAGGGCTGGGAAGGGAGACAGCAAAATGAATCTCCAAGCAGAAGATTTCCAAAAGAATATGGTCATCAGAGCGGTGCTGTCTGACCCAACCCTTTGACCTGCAAGGAGAAGCACCTGAAGACCTGCCTTCCTTCCCCATAGGGAACCTCAATTAAAAGATCCAGAAGAAGTTCTTCAAAAATGAGGAATCATACTAGAAAAGGTTCACCTCAAACCCACAACTCCCCAACCAAGGAGCCCATGGACAAGGCACAGGACGAAAGCCTATGAAAATTATTAATAATCTGATTACTAAAAAGAATAATGAATTAAAAAAAATTTACTAAAGGGACTAAGTGAGAAAACTCAAGAGATGAAAAACTTCACTATCACAGAAATAGACATACTGAAAAAGGAAGTAATAGAGCTAAAATCTTCAGTCAATCACATCAGAGGAACAATGGAAGAATTTAATAGACACACTTCTAGAGAAAATAGAACCTAAGCTCTTGAATAAAGAATTTTCAAGTAAGCTTGAGTGCAAGGATGATAAAAAAGAAAAAAATCATAAAGCATGAGCAGAATTTTTAAAAATGTCCGGGACGAAATCAGAGTAAACAATCTATGAGAAATTAGGATACAAGAAGAAATCGAACTGCAAACAAATAGCATAAAGAACATTCTCAACAAAATACTTAAAGAAAAATTTCCCCAAATTAAAATATAGTCAGATATGATCACCCAGGAAGCTTGAAGGACACCCAATAGGCCTAATTAAAAGAGAAGCTCACCAAGACACATCATATTCAAAATGTTTAACAGGCAAAATGAGGAAAGAATATTAAAATCTACAAGACAGAAACACCAAACCACACTCAGGGGCAAACTGAAAAGGATCACTTTTGACTTTTAAACTCAGGGCTAGAAGAAAGATGATCCTGGAAGGAGATATTTCAGTGTCTGAATAACAGCAACCTGTAGGTGAGAATATAATACACAGCAAAACTAACCTTCAAATTCGAAGGAGAAATATAGACATTTCACAAAAAAATCAAACATGCAGCATTCATGAACAGAAAACCAGGATTGCCAAAGCATTCCCAAAGATAAACACTACATAGAAGAACAAGCAAACAATCCTCAAAACTCAAAAAACAGAGGATATTCAATAAAACTACACAATATCGAAAAGAAACACGGGGCTAGAGCCATGTTCAGTGGTTACAGCGCTTACCTGACATACAGGAGGACCCGGGTTCAAACCCTAGCACCACATACACAACTAAGTGTGAAAGCAACAGAAGCCACATAACAAGCTAAATAAAAACTGATTCTCTCTTTCTCTCCCTCTCACTGTCCCTCTTTCTTTAAAAAAAAAAAAAAGACAACAAAGACAGCACAGAACTCACTAATAAAAAAAAAAATCACTACAAACCACAACCACATAACTATCCTAACACTGAATGTGAATTGTCTCAACAAACCAATCAAAACACACAGATTAGCAAAAAGGATCAAAAAACACAATCCAACAATATGCTTTTTACAGGAGACCCATCTTACAGCCAAAGACATCCACAGATTGAGGATGAAAGGATGGGAAAAAATTCACCAGGCTTACAGCCAAAGAAAGCAAGCAGGTGCTACAGTATCTGACAAAGTAGATAACAAACTTTAATCACAACAGATAAAGAAGGCCACTACATCATAATAAGGAGAACGATACATCAAATAACCATAATAAATATTTATGCTACAAACACCAATACTCCCAATTATGTACAAAAAATACTCCACGACATAAAACCACTTCTGGACCCCAAAAACATAACACTGGGAGACTTTAATACTCCTGTATCACCAACAGACACATCATCAAAGAAAATAAACAATATAGAGATCTCTAGCCTAAACAACTCCATAAATCAAAAAGATGTAACAGACATCTATAGAATATTCCACCCAAAATTGATGAGTTCATCTTTGCAGCAGTGCATGGGTCTTTCTCTAAAAAGGATCACATGCTAGTTCAAAAAGGAGAGCAAACATTAAAAAGGAGATATTATCCCATGTATCCTATCAGACCATGACACCATGATCCTCGCAACTGACAGCACAAATTATAACAGAAAATACATATATACATGAACATTGAATAATACAATATTAAATGAAGAATGGATCCAAAAATACATGAGAGCAGAAATCAGGAAACTTTTGGAAGCAAATAAGAATGAAGATACAACATATCAAAACCTCTGGGACAGTATGAAGGTATTCATATGGGGACAAGTGAGAGCACCGAATGCGTATATTAAAAATCAGAACAGGGTTGGAGCAGTGGCTTGGCAGTTCCGGCACTTGCCTGGCATGCACAAGGACATGGGATCCAACCACAGCACCACATACACAGTGAAATTTCAGAGCAAGAAAGCCACATGAAAAAATAAATAAAAATGATCTTCTCTTTCCCTCTCTCTCAACGTTCTTCTCTCTCTTTAAAAAAAGAAAAATCAGAAGAGATCTTTAAAAATAATCTTATGGTCCACCTCCAATCCCTACAAGAACAATCTGATTCCACAGTCAGCAGAAGGCAGGAAATAATAAAGACCACAGCTGAAATCAGTAAAATTGAAAAGAAAAAATAATAAAAAGAATAATGATTATGAAACAATGAGCTCAGTCTTCAAAAACCTAAATAAAATTGACTGACCCAGGCTAATCTCAATAAAAGAAGGGAAATAAAACAAATTAACAAAATCACCAATGGAAAGGGAGCAATCACAAAGTCTGGACCATTCAGCCACGCACAGACCAACTGCGCCTAGAAAAACTGTATTGGGCTGAAAGCAGGTTTTCTAGGCATCTCAGCTCCAGGGAAGAGGGCAGACCCTGGCTCCTATCTAGGAAGGTCAGATTGTAGTGACTGTGGATAAACAAGCAAGGAAATGGAGTGGGGAATCTAAGGCAGATATTCCCACAATCTTGCCAGAATCCTGCACTCCTCTGTGAAAGGAAGAATACAAATAGGAGCTCTTCTCTGTGCTTAAACTGAGGCAATTCCCTGGTATCTTTACCCTGAAGGAGAGAACACTGTTTCACCTTCCAGCCCTAAACAGAGCCTGCTGCAGCCATTTTCAGCAAACAGGCAAGACAGGAGTAACTCTGTATGGGATCCTCATTAACTATGACCCAGGAAAAAATCAGCAGGAATGGAGAGGACATCCTGAGCCAGTGTAGCTAGCAGAGAAGTTAAACCAGAGATAATTCCACCAGGGAATGAAAGAGTTGCATGAGGGCAAACATTTCCCCTACCCCTCCCAAGTAGCAATCACCAGACTCTGGGACAACATTCCAAGATAATTGGCTGGATGTTACAGGTGACCAGAGGGCTGTTTCAAGTCCTTACATCAGAGTTTCAATTTTTAAAGTATGTGTGTTTGTTTTTACTACATTTGCTGTGGACCTGTATCTTCTTTCTACTAACTTATTTCTTACCTTTCCCGTCAACACATACTTTATTGTAAATATTAGTGCTTGCCATACCACCTGAGGCCAGGGCTGCAAAGCGACTAGTAGTCCATGTCTTTTACACACATCTTTCCTAATCTCTAACAAAAGGCAAAATCTATTCTTCTAACACTCATCCCTCCTCCAACATCATCCCCCCAGTCTCTCCCTGTGTCTCTTTCCTCTTTTTTTTTTTGTTGTTGTTGTTGTTTATTTGTTGATTTTCATTTATTATTTTTGGTAATTATAATATTCTTGCAATACATCTATACTGGCTTTGCTCTGGCTTGATCATCACAAAACTCTCTACCTTCCTACCTCAGTTCTTTACTCACAGATGTTTGTAAGCTTAGTCAATCTGCTCCATCTGGAGATAATTACGAATCACATCTTTTCTTCCATAAGAGATAACTAGTAGTTCACTGATTACATAAGGAACACATTAACCAGTTTAACACTGTTTATTATGTGCTTTACCTCAATGTATCATTTATTCATCCTTCTGGAGGATCTTAATGGAAATCCAACGTGAATGCCAAATTTGATACTGCTTGTTTGCTTTTAATCCAGTTTTGGTCTGATGGTTAACAGTGTTATGATCAAAGTTATGAATCCTACCATTCCACTCATAGGTGGTAATTAACATAACAGTATCAGAAGGAACAAAATAACTAGGATAATGCTGTTTACTGTACACATTGGCTACTCATATTGTCTCTTTTGCCTTATCTTGTAAGGTTATTAGAAAACACAAAAGATGGAGCTGTAGCAGTGGCTCAGCAGTTACACTGCTTGCCAAGGAATACACGAGTATGTGGGTCCAAACCCCAGCACCACATACACAATTAAGTGTCAGAGCAATGAAAGCCTCATGAAAAACTAAAGTTCATTCTTTCTCTCTCTCTCTCACTGTCCCTCTCTCTGAAAGAAGAAAGAAAGAGAAAGAAAGAAAGAAAGAAAGAAAGAAAGAAAGAAAGAAAGAAGAAAGAAAGAAAGAAAGAAAGAAACTCACAAAGGCCAATAACTAACCACAGATTGGGAAGCCTTCGATTAATCTCTACTGCTCAAACTGCACCCAGCCCAACTAACCTAAAAGACAAAAACACCACTACTCATTAATATCCCCAAAGTAAAATGACCAAAGAGTGTTCACAAGCCTAACAACCAGCCCAGAAAATGAAGAAAAATGACAAAATTCTCCTCATTAAACCTACAAGCACATAGCAGAGGAGTCTACAGATAGGGTCCTGGATGAAAACCTATAAAAAAGTACCAATAATCAGAGTATTGCCTGGCATGTGCAAGTACACAAGTTTGAACTCCAACAATACATACATAACAAAGTGTTGGAGCAATGAAGGCCACATGAAAAACTAAATAAAACATATCTTTCTTTCTCTTTCACTGTCCTCTCTCTTTTAAAAAAAAAAATCAAAGAATTAAAAAAAGACTTCAGGAAAGAAATAAAACAGCAATTTCAGGAGCTGAAAGACCACTTTGATAAATAGCTAAACATTCTGAAAAGAGACAAAGCAGAGGTCTTAGAATTAAAAAAAAAAACCTAAGACAAATTCAAAGCTCAATGAAAGATATTAATATCAGAGTAAACTCAGTAAAATAATAGAACTTCAACTCTCAAAGAATGAACATCAGACAACAAAGACAGGATGAGCAATCTTGAATGCAAGGAAGACAGACGAGAAAAAAATTTATTGAGCTTGATTAGAACTTCCAAGAAGAATGGGGTAAAATGAGAAAAAATTACCTGAAAGTAACTGGGATAAGGGAAAATAGAGAAAAGCAAACAAACGGCATAAACAACCTTCTCAATGAGACAGCCAAACAAAAATTCTACCATATCAAAATAGATCCAGAAATTCAAATTCAAGATGCTTATGGGACACTAAATAGACCGAACCAAATGGGAAACTCACTGAGACACATCATATACAAAATGAATAAGAGAAATCAGGGAAAGAATTTTAAAAGCAGTAAGAGAAAACACCAAATCACTTACAGAGGCAGACCAATAAGGATTACTGATGATTATTCAGCTCAGACAATAAAGGCCAGGAAAGCATGGAATGATACGTTTCAAATATGAAGGAAAATAATTTTCAGCCAAAGATACGATACCCTGCAAAACTTAGCTTTAAATATAATGGGGAAATAAAATATTTCCATGATAAGAAAAAACTAGCAACACACATAAACACAAAACCAGCTCTATAGAGAATACTCAGATAAATTTCAATCAAGGAACAAGCTAACAACTCACAATGCCCACAAACACAGGAAAGTCAATAAAAATGTAACTCCAAGATGGTGCAAAATACAACAAAGGTCACAATGCCAGGGATCCAGAATCACATACCTATTATAACACTGAACATGAATAGACTCAATGCCCCAATCAAAAGACACAGATTAGCTGACTGGATCAAAAAACAAAATCCAACAATATGCTGCTTAAAGGAGACACACCTCACAGCCAAAAATATACACATATTGAAGGTGAAAGGTGTTGGGAACATGAGGTTCAGCTGGCTTGTAAGAGAATTGGTGGTAAACAACTCTAAGGGGGTCCAGCTGGCTTGTAATTAGCAAATTGCCTGACCGCATGACTAAGCTATTCGGCCACTCATTTGTTACAATTGGAGAAAGGTGTTTGCATTGTACCCTATTGGCTGTTGTAATGGATAAATAGAGTAGCAGCTAGTCAGGTAAAGCAAACAGCCCAAGGAGAAAGCAGCCAAAAGAAGCAAGCGGCCCAAGGAGAAAGCAGCCAAAGAGAAGGAGCAGCCAGAGGAAAAGCAGTAGCCAGAGAAGAGCAAGAAAGCAAGCAGCCGTGTCCTGAAGGAAGAGAGCACAGAAGCAGTCAGAAGCAGCAGCAGCAGCAGAGACGTCAGAGAAATCAGCAGTGGTAGAAGGTGCAAGTCCCGTGTTCCAGCCGCTGGCGTTCGCCCCCTTGTCCCCGGCTCCCCAACTCTTCCTAACTCAGCCCCTCGGAGGACGGCACACTAAGCCGTTCTGCCCGCTCCTCGCACAGGAATGCTGCGTGGAGCGACTCCTCGCCCCAACCCGCCCTAACTCGGCCCCTCGGAGGACGGCTAGCAAGGTCGTTCTGCCCGCTCCTCGCACAGGAACGCTGCGTGGAGCGACTCCTCTTCTCCCCGGTCCCCAACCCTGTCCTGCCGGTACCGGCGGCCGGTTCCCAATGTCCTGCTGGCCCTCCGGGGAACGGCTAAGGTCCCCCGAGGCCGTTCCACCCGCTCCCCGCTCCACACCCAGGGCAGGGGGCGACAGAAAGGCTGCAAACAATCTACCAGGCAAATGTCCAAAGAAAGCAAGCTGGTGTTGTGATCCTTATATCTAATATATAAATTATTAGTCAGAAGGGATAAAGGTCACTACATCATAGTAAAAAGAACACTACATCAAGAAGACATAACCATAGTTAACATTTATGCCCCCAATTACAACCCTTCCAAATATGTGGTAAAAGAACTCAAGTACATTAAACCACTTGACTTCAACACAGTAATACTGGGGGACTTTAATATACCACTATCAACAACAGATAGATCATTAAAGCCCAAAATCAATAAAGATATCTCTAACCAAAACAACTCTATCAATCTATTAGACTTAACAGACATCTACAGAATATTTCATCCCAAATTGGTTGAGATTACTTTCTTCTCAACAGCACATTGATCCTTCTCCAAAATACATAATATCCTAGTCTACAAAGCTAATCTTAGCAAACACAAAAAAGTTGATATAATCATGGGGTTAGAGCGGTAGCTCGGCAGTTATGGTGCTTGCTCAGCATTCACAAATACACAGATTCAAACCCCAGCACCCATATACACAACTAAGTGTCAGAGCAACAAAAGCCACGTGAAAAACTCAATAAAAATTGATTCTCTCTCTCTCTCTCTCTCTCTCACTGTCCTTCTCTTCTCTTTAAAAAACAACAAAAAAAAAGTGACATAATCCCATATATCAGCAAGGCTATGATCTTAGCAATCAACAGCAAGAAACAGAACAGAAAGTACATAAATACTTGGTAGACTGAATAATATCCTCTTAAATAAAGAACAGATCAAAGATGAAATGAGAATAGAAATCAAATTCTTAGAAATGAATAGAATGATGATACAACATTTTGAAATCGCTTGGGCAGTACAAAAGCATTCTTAAGAGGTAAATTTATATCACTGAGTGCCTTCATCAAAAATCAGGAGAGATACCAGATAAACTTATGCTACAACACATATTCCTTTTAAAAATCATCAATCCAATCCCAAATCCAACAGAAGGCAGGAAACAACCAAGATCAGAGCTGAAAATAATTAAATTGAAAACAAAAGAAAAAAAACACAAAGAATCAACAAAACAAAGCGTTGTTTAAAAAAAAAAATAAAATTGACAGACCCAACCTCACCAAAAGGAATGAAGGAAGTGAAGCTAATCAAAAAAAAATCAAAGACAAAAATGCAGACATCAACACTGACTCAACCATAATCCAGAGGATTATCAGAACATATTTTGAAAAGTTACATATTTTGACAACCTGAAAGACATGGATGAATACCTAACCACATACAACACTCCCAAATTAAAACAGGAGTACATTGGAAATCTAAACAAACCAATCTCACTCAGGTAGTAAAATTGAAACATCAAAGACCTTCCAAAAATAAATAGCCTAGGGCCTGAGGGATTCTCAGCAGAGATCTACCAGACATTTACAGAAGAATTAACCCTTCCCCCTAGTAAGCTATTCCATGAAAATAAAAGGGATGGAACCCTTCCAAACACTTTTTATAAGGCAAATAAAAACCTATTCCAAACCCCCACGAAGACACATCAAGAAAACTACAGACCAATTTCCCTGAAGAACATAGATGTTAATAAAATTCTACCAAACCAGGAAATGCAAATCAAAACTTCCATGAGGTACCACCTCACTCCTGTTAGAGTGGCAAAAATGAAAAATACAAACAACAACAGATGCTGGAGGGGCTGTGGGAAAAGAGGAACACTATTACACTGCTGGTGGGACTGCAAACTGGTTCAGCCACTATGGAAAGCTGTATGGAGAATCCTCAAAAAATTAAGGATGGAACCACCTTACGACCCAGCTATCCCACTCCTGGTTTCCCAAAAGACTTAGAATCAGTGTATTATAGCGATGTGGCTTCATCAATGTTTATAGCAGCTCAATTTACTATAGCTAGATTATGGAATCAACCCAGAAGCCCCTCACTTGACGAGTGAATACAAAAGCTTCGGTACATATATACTATGGAATACTACTCGGCCATTAGAGGATGATATTATGGCTTTTGAAATCAAATGGATGGAGATGGATAGAATT
>PVKS010011354.1:0-57004 GCA_004027875.1 Aplodontia rufa | reverse complement strand
GCTCCAGCCCCCTGTTTTTTAATTTTTAATTTTGAGGCAGAGTCTCACTAAGTTGCTTAGGGCCTTGCAAAGTTGCTGAGACTGGATTTGAACACCTGCCTCAACCTCCTGAGCCCCTGGGATTATAGACATGTGTCACCATGCCTAGCTGATTCTAGTTTTAACATTGCATCACTTCTGTTATGAAAATGTCTTCATATGTGCTTATTATAGATTCGTTAATATTTTCTCAGGCCCCAGACAAGTTTGAATCATGATGTCAGAATTGGTCTCAATTATTGGGTGAAGACTTATCAGCCATGTGACACTGGATAGGAGGAGTGAAAGGACTCTGCTACTCCCATCCCTTGCCATTTTTAGCTGTGTGATACTTCAAAGGCAGGGACCTATACAGAGCCCTGAGCTATGGATATAGCAATGTCTTGGGCTAAGGGGGGATTTGAGCAGTAGAGTAGAGGTTGAGACCCTCAAAGGAGCAGAAAGAGGGAAGCCTCATCATTTGGCATGAAAGCATCAAAGGCATCTCCTCCCTGATGAGGGACACATCCTTTCATGGAGCTTGAAAATACTCACTTAAAACACCTACCCTCAAACATTGCTGCAATGAGCCTTCATGAGTTAAGAGTGTGTTTGTAGTTCTTCCTCTCTTTCCCTTCCTTCCTTCCTTCCTTCCTTCTTTCCTTCCTTCCTTCCTTCCTTTTCTTCCTTCTTCTTTTGGTTGTGCTGGGGATGGAATCCAGGTCTTGTGCATGCTGAGCATGAACTCTACCACTGAGCTACTTTCCCCAGCCTCTTCCTCTTTTCAATATGACTCTAAATGAGATACCACAGATGCTCTGAAATTCTAAGGCCTAAAATAGGCAGTATCTACTCTCACAAACATAAAAAAAATGCACAGAAGGATACTCCAGTCTGGGCTCAGACAATTGTCACACTCAGCCTCTCCTGTGCTATAAGGAATTCAGGGATAAAGAAGAGTTGTGGTGTTTGTGTTGGCATAAGAAGACTAGCTAACACCACTCCCGCCACCATTATCACTGCAGTCACCAAAGTGGGGCTTGTAATTGTGTTGGAACACTCATTTCCAGGACCACTTCACATTTGGACAAAAGACTGGGGAGCAGGACTTCCTCTGAAGATTGTGTAGATATCTAATTTGGGCAACAATTGGCGATACCTGATTAGTCACATCAAGAAAGTCTGACTGCTACGTTTACCTGATTACTTTTGTTCATTTTCTTTATAGTGCTGATCATTTACAGGTTTAATGACTTTTTTCCTCTTAAAATTATGAGACATGAAAGCAAGGATGATGTGTGGTTAAAAAAGAAACCCATAAACTTTCCCATCGAAACCATTTTTAGGTGTATAGTTCAATAGTGTTAAGTATATTTACATTTCTGGCAAACAGATCTGCGGAATTTTTTCATCTTGCAAATCTGAAACTCTATACCCATTTATTTTAGTCCTTTTTTTTGTGGCCATCATGAAATTCCATAGACTGGGTGGCTTATAAACAACAGCTATTTATTTTTCAATTCTGGAGGTCTGAAAGTCCAAGGTCAAGTGCCAGTAGATTTGGTGTTTGGTGAGGCCCACTCCTCATAGACAGCACCTTGTATTGCATCCTCATTTGTGGAGAGGACAAGGCATCTCTCTGGGGTCTCTTCTCTATGGACACTAATGTGATTTGAACATGGTTGTACTCACCAAAACATTATTGTTGAGGCTTATGTTCTCAACACAACAGTATCAGGAGGTGGGGCCTTCAGGAGGTGGTTAGGTCATGAGTTCTTGTGCTTAATATAATGCCCGGCAGAGCCCTCATGAATGGAATTAATGCCCTTTTATAAAGGACTGGAGGGAATTAGCAATCATCCCCTTTTGCACTTCTGCTCTTCTGCCATGTGAAGACACAGGGTTCAAGATGCCACCTTGGAAACAGAGACCAGGCCTTCACCAGACACAAAATCTGCCAAACTTTGATCTTGGACTTGCCAGCCTCTAGAACTGTAACAAATTTCTTTTCTTAATAAATTACCCTTTCTCAGGTGTTTTGTTACAGCAGCATAGATTGAGGCAGGGACACAATCCAGTGCAGTAGGAAGTCAGGCTAAAGTTTGGTCAGGTCTCTTAGGGTAGCATGACAAGTCCTCTGTACCATGAGGGAGTGTACAGGGGTCATGGGACAGGAATATTGGAGGATTTCTTCTTCTGGGAGGGTCAGGCTTAACATGAAAGTAGCTGGTCTGGCAATAGAGGAGGGACAATGTTCCTGAGGTAAGAATCCCCAGGAAGCCCCCACTGCTGTGAAATTTGCCAAGGATGCTGCCTTTTGTGCTCCTTCAGCTGCTGGAGATGACTGGTGAAGCTTCGGGTACAACAAGATGCTGTGAAGGTTCCAGACAATTGAGTTTGCTAATGTCCTAGGCCCTGTGCTTTGCCACTGCTTTGCTCAATCTAGAGCCTGTGGCAGGGAGGGATGGAACTGCAGAATTGTTCTCCTGGTTGCATCCACATAGGCTACTTGACCTAGAGACCACAGACTATGCAGGACCCAGAGAGGCTGGCTATCACACAAGAAGTCTCCTTGGCCAGCCATAGCCACCCCAGTCGGTTAACAGGGAGAGATAAGCTGGACCTCTTAGTTTTGTCCTCTTCTGAAGCAAACAGCAGGCTTCTAAGTAAGCCCCAGGTGGCTGTGCACCCATGCGAGTCTGCCTCACTGTGGAGTATGCTGGTTGTGCAAATATCCCAGTGACATTCAACCTTCCTCCTCACTTGCCTCTTCTTGTAACTCCTTAACAGGTCACTTCTGAAAGGCCAGCAGGTCATGCACACTGGCTGGCCATGGAGAGGAAGCAGGTTCAATGTGGGGCCAGTCACCCTCCAGCAGATGAGCACCACTCTCGTTTTTGTTGGAAAACCCCTTAAACTGCAACCAAAGGAAACAGAATGGTTTTTATAGCACAGTTGACAGAAATATCTTGGGCCAGACTGCTTTCTTTGTTAGGATGGTACCACCCACAGCTGTAAGCACAGCTGATTTTTCTTGAAAATAGGATGGTTATCATGAGGACCAGGGCTGACTTTGAAAGGCCAGGGCTGGTGTGAGAAAATGCTCGCAGGATCCCAAACTTCAGCCTGGAAGAAAGAGAGGGAAGATATGAATACTAAGTGTCAGGAACTGCCACAACCCTACCCTCTATCCTTTCCACCATGGCTCCCTGTCACATGAGGTTAAAAAACTCAGGCTTAGGTATCTGTGACACCCCTGGGGCTCCAGAAAGTTCCTGTTTCCACAAGCTGTCCCTAATTTGTCTTCATTTTCTTCATACCTGTGAGTCACCTAGAAACTGCTTTGAATGTACCAGTGAGGAGTCAAAGATAAGAAAAGCTTAAATGTCTCAAGATATCCTGAAAGAGGGACTCTTGAATGCCACAACCCAAAAGAGAAAGGCTTGGGCTGGGTGTGGTGGTGCACACCTGCAATCTCTGCAACTTGGAAAGCTGAGGCAGGAGGATCCCAAGTTCAAGGCCAGTCTCAGCAACTCAGTGAGATCAGTCAAAAAAAAAAAAAAAATCTGGGGATGCAGCTCATTGGTAAATGGGTTCAATCTCCACTACCGGGGAAAACCAAAAAACTAACAAACTAATGAGAGAAAGAGTGAGTGAGCGAGAGAAAGAGTTATGATTTGGATGAAAGATTTTCCACTAAAGCTCAATATGTGAGATAATGCAAAAATGCAGGGAGGTGAAACGATGGGGTTTTGAGAGCCTTAACCCAATCAGTGAGCTAATTCTAAAAGGGGTTAATTGGGTAGTAACTGAAGGCGGGTAGGGTGTGGCTGGTGGAGGTGGGGCATTGGTGGGGTGCCTTTGGGGTATATGTTCTGTATCTGGTGTGGAGTCTCCCTCTGCTTCTTGGTGCCATGCCTTGAGTCGCTTCTCTCCACCACAATCTTCTGCCATGATGTTCAGCCTCACCTCAAGCCCCAGGAATGGAGCCGGCTTTCTGTGGACTAAGACCTCTGAAACCGTCAGTCCCCAAATAAACTTTTCCTTCTAAAATTGTTCTTGTCAGCTATTTTCAGTCACAGCAGTGAAAAAGCTGACTAAAACAGAGAAAGAAAGGCCTGGGTATCTTACAGCCTGAAAGGAAGCTGCAAATGAGAACAAGAGGCCAAGAAATCAATTCTGATTTAAAGTTTCACAATCAATATGAATTCGACAAACGTTCATTAGTTCCTATTCCACGTCAGGCAATGCGCTGAGTGAGCACTCCAAGCAAGAATAAGAAGAAGACAAGGTTCATTGGGCGAGTCAGATGCATAAACACTAATTGTAACAAAATAAAAGAAGCACCCACAGAAAAATATCAAAACAAGAAGGCGAGGTCATTCCATCCCACTCTCTTTACAGGAATATGTTGCTGGTGGCTTTCTTGAGCAAAGGCCATTGGGAGCCTTCCACTAAAGCCCTTTCTCCTTCCCTCTTCCCTTTCCTCCCTATCCTTTTCCTTTCTTCCCTCTTGTTCCTCCTCCACTGTCACCCAAAGGGTTGCAAGGGTATCACCTGGTTCCACAGGAGGACACAGCTTTAAAAAAGTTGCTGACTCCTGTTTTAAGGAAACAAAATTTCTTGGTGGAACTGGACTGCTCAGCTTCTCGATCCTCTGCTGTGGAGAGGCCTCATTATGTTAGTTTCATATTTTACAAACCAAAATTTCCTAAGTCTTTTAGTCACCTTTTGTGATTAAAGTACCTGGCCAGAACAATTTTAGGAGAAAAAGTTTATTTTGGGGTTTCATGGTTTTGGAGGTCTTAGTGTATAGGAGGGCAGCTCCTTTCCTTGGGGCTGGAGGTGAGGCTGAACAGCATGGTGGCAGGCGTGCTGCAGGGAGCAGGGAGCTCAAGGTATCATATCAGGAAGCAGAACAGAGAGAGAGAAAGAGAGAGTAACTCCACATCTGATACAGAAAGCACACCCCAAAGGCACACCCCCAAGGACCCACCTCCTCTAGCCCACAGTTGCCAGTTAATCCCTACAAGGGGATCAACTCACTGATTGGATTAGGCCTTTTTCTAACCCAATCTTTTCACCTCAGCCTTCCTGAATTGTCACACATGTGCTTTTGGAGTTTTAATTTTTATTTATGAAAGATAATAATTTGCAATTATCAGGAGTTTTAAATAGAATGGATGAAAATCCATACTCCTCACCCAGATTTTATACACATTAATAGTTTGTCACATTTGTTTCAAATATTTCTTTAAAATAAACCATTTAAATTAATGATCCACATTCCTTTCTTTGCTCCCCTTCCAGAAGAAACCACTATTCTGAACAGGGTGTATGCTATTCATTTCCATGTACACTGCTATATTTTGCTCTATTTTTGTGTTTATAGAAGTTTATATGCTTTGAATCTTCACATAAAAGGTCTAATACTGTGAGTCTCTTTGCTGATTTTTTTTACTCAGTATTCTCCTGATATGGGCATTTCATTAAACTTTTGTATTTCATCGTAAGAACAAACCCATGTTTTATTCCCATCATATTTCTTGTGCTGTTCCCATGCTTTTCTCTGATTTATTTCTTCTACTTCCTCCTGTGTTTGGTGTATTGACAGTGCTTTCCTTATTTTTTCTTTTCCCCTAGTACTTTGTAAATAGTATATTTTATTTCAATTTTCCAGTCCTTCTCCGTGAATTTTTAACATGAAGAACTTATTTCAAAATCTCCTCCCAAATAATACAAAGACCTTAGAATATTCAACTTTTGTTGGCTTTAGCTACTTGCCATGTTTTTATTGTCTAAAGCTGTGCTGCCTAATATAGTGGTTATAGCTACATGTGGTTATTTAAATTTAAATAGATGTTAAATAAAATTAAAAATTCATTTCCTTGGTTGCATAGCCACATTTCAAATGCTCAATAACCACATGTGGCTAATGGCTACCATGCTGGACAGAGCAGCTGTAGAATTTTTCCATCACAGAAGAAAGGACTATTAGGCATTATTAGTTATTTCCATTTAGTTTCCACCCGCATTATTATTATTCATTATTAGTAGGACTGAGTCTTAGAATCTTTCTCAGATTTACCTTACTGTTTACCAATTTCTTTGCTCAACATTTTTTCCATGTATAGAAATATAAAATATATAAACTAAGCAGGGAATAAAAATTGTTTTTTAGAATACATTTTCCTGGGGCTGGAGCAGTGGGTAGGTGGTTACGGTGCTTGCCCGGCATGCGCAAGTGTACAGGTTCAAACTCCAGCACCTAGTACAAAACTAAGTGTCAGAGCAATGAAAGCCGTGTGAAAAACTCAATAAAAATTGATTCCCCCCCTCCTCTCTCACTGTCATTCTCTCTTAAAAATATATATGTATATATTCCTATTTTCCTTCCCCTACTCTGCTGCAATTTCCTCAGCTTCATCTTCTAATTTATCTCCTTTCAAATGTGTCTACTCTGTTTTTAACCAGTCCATTAATTTATTCTTTCAATGACTATTTCTTAATTCTAAAAGTTCGATTTGCTCAAATCCCTCTTTCTTTTAGGGTCTTGTTCTTTTATACTTCTTTACCTTAAAAAAGCATGCCTTTTCATTTTAAATAATGTTGATTTTTGACTGTAACTATTTTTTCTGAACCTCAGTAGTTTAAATTATGAAATGAGTCTTTAGGCTAAGTGGTCAGTAGGGTGACTTCCGGATTTGAAATTCTAGTATGTAGCATGACATTCATTATTTTTTTAATCAACATGATACTTTGCATTTCTAATGATGATGGCACTGGTGCATGACAGTGTATAAAGAATGCCTATTTTAAAAGCTACCTTCCCCAGACCTCTAGGGCTTTGAGCCAATATCTTCAGTTTCCTCAGATCCCCTTCCTGAATTAGCATAGAGAAAAACAGGTGGCTAACTAGATGGACACAGGCCAGGAAAAATTTCCATCGGGTTTGGTTTCAGATCAGAGATATTTTTTTGGAGGCTCATCAAAGAATACAGTGAAAAGCTGAGAGGGGAGGTGAACATTAAACCTCTCAGCTTTTCAGATAGAGATCTTTGTTTTGATCCGGTGACACATAAAATTAGAGTGCCAATGTTTTTTCTACCATTCTTAAAATTAACAGAATATTGTATTAGAAGTATAATGAAGGCCTGTATTGCTTTTTGTCTGAAGATTTCCACAACTGAGTTGGGAGAACGTAATATGCTGGAGGGGAAGTATGGTGTGAGCTCCAGCAGGGGAGAGAGAGGAGATTTATTTTATTTCACTACAGGGCAAGTGAGTGATCCATATAACCATTTCTGCAGATGATATCTCATAGTATTTACACATATTTTTCAAATTCTGGTCCTTTTTTGTCAAATGCTCAGAGAGTAGAGGATGCAGTTAAGATTCATTCATCCTAAACTTTAGCTTCTACCAAGATGATTGTGAATGCTGTGGACAGGAACTGCAGATTCTCAGGCAAATGGTATGGATCCAATTAAAATTAATATTTTAAAGTAGCACTGGCTCTCCACGCTGCTTCTATCCAGCTGCAATCATGATGATTTTATGAGTTGATTTATTTTCTTTGTTTAGAATTTTAGAATAAACTTGACTGAGATATAATTTGTAGATACTTTGCCTTATTAAGTTATAATTTATATGTACTTTGTTCAACAAAATACATTTTTCCTTCCTTTCCTATGATGTTCTAGATAAAGTTTTGAAACTAAATGTCAAGGATGTATTCTTCTGACTGCTACTGCTTTGGGAGATTGAGTTGTTTCTTAAATTTATTTTCCTTTTTGTTTGAACTGCAAAATAACAGTTCCTTCTAAATAAAGATCATTAACATCTGCATACTTTTTGTAAGCCCTTGAGGGATTGTGTCTAAATTTTACCCTTCCCTCTCCCTCATTCCTTCTTCTATCCAAATACATAACTGTTAATTCTGGCACTTTTCCCTCTGAAATATCTCACCCTCTTTTTTTCTTTCTGAATTCTCTTTGAACACCCATTCCTGGCCTCATTTCTTTATGTGATTAAATCCATCCTACACATGCTTTGGCCAGATAAATCTTCCTAAAGTACAACTATGATACTGTTTATCCTTTGCTCCAAAGACATTCATGGCTCCCTTTTGTCCACTATATCAAGCAGTCAATCTACTCTTCTGGTTAGGATCCTCAAGAGTCAGATCAGATGTACCTGATTGCTTCTAGGCCTACCCTACATCTACCTTTCCCTCTGGCCCTTCATTCTGGCCTCTTTGGTCTCTCCCAAAGGTCTGGCCAAAGGCACAGGGAATGTCATTGCTGTATCTTTCCAGAAGCAACAGTGCATACCTTTTGATCTTCAAATCAAATACAGTTGTCCCTCTCTATCCAAGTGGGACTGGTTCCAATGGCAGATATGCAAATCTTTGGGTACTTAAGTTATGTACACATATGTAGTATTTGTATAGAACCTATGCACATTCCCTCGCATACTTTAAATCATCTCTGGATTACTTATGATGCCCAAAACAGTGTAAATGCTATGTAAATATCACTGTATTTAATGTAAATGCTCAGGATTGTTTAGGGAATAATGACAAGAAAAAGTTTGTATAGTACAGATAAAATTTTTTTAAAAATTTTTATTGGTGGATTATAGTTCTATATAATGATGGGATTTGTTGTAACATATTCATAGATCACACAATACAGCAATACAATTTGGTCAATATACCCCTACCTGCACCCCTTTACCTCCCTCCTCCCATTTGCCGATCCCTTACCTTGGTCATATATTTTTCCTAAAATACCCAAGTACAGTGACATAATTCTTATACCTATGAAGAACATTTTTATATACACAACTACAGTATATACAGTGACATAATAATGCTTGGAGTGTACCTTGCTTTAACTCAGTTCCAACGTTTCCCCTTCTCTTCCTTTCCTATTATCCCTTGTTATTTTTAGATATATTTGACAATAGGATTAAACGTTTACGTTTCTGTAAAGGCAAGTAGTATAACTTACTCAAATATCTTATGCACTATCTTGCAGTTGTATCTCATAAATATTGACATACTGCCTTTTTGTTCTATGGTTCTAATACATGAGTTTTTTTTGTCTACCTATCCCCAAGCCTGGTTTAGCTCCAGTCTCCACAAATGAGGGAAAACAGTTGGCCCTTGACTCTCTAGGTTTGGATAACTTTGCTCAGCATGATTTCTTCCATTGCCATCAATTTACCTTCCGATGCTGCAATATTGTTGCTTCTAATAGGTAAATAGAACTCCATTGTGTGTGTGTGTGTGTGTGTGTGTGTGTGTGTGTGTATAGATACACACACACACATATATATACATACAAATATATATTTCCACTGTGTATATATATGTATGTATACACACACACACACACACACACACACACACACACACACCCCAGAGCTTTTGGATGCATTCATCCAGTGCATCTGGTTGGTTCCTTAATTTAGCTATTGTAAATTGAGCTGATATGAACATAGATTTTGTTGTGTTGCTGTAATGTGCTGATTCTAACTCCTCTGAGAAGATACCCAGAAAAGGGATAGCTGGGTCGTATGGTGGATCCGATCCTAATTTTTTGAGGAGTCTCCATGCTGCTTTCTAGGGTGCTGTCCCAGTCTGCTCTTCCACCAACAGTGTGCTAGTGCTCCTATCTCTCCACAACCCCTCCAGCATTTATTTGTTATTGTTTGTATTCTTCAGTCTGACTGGAGTGAGGTAAAATCTTAAGATAGTTTCGATTTGCATTTCTCTGATTACCAGTGATTTAGGACACTTTCTCATGTATTCATCGGCTTTCTCAGTTTCCTCTGTTGAGAAGTTTCTGTTTAGCTCTCTGGCCTATTTATTGATTGGATTCTTTGGGTTTTTGTTATTGAGTTTTTCATAAATTTTGGATATTAGTCCCCTGTCAGAGGAATTACAGGCCATGATTCTCTCCCATTCTGTACATTGTCTCTTAACTTCTTTGACTAATCCTTGGCTGAGCAAAAGCTTTTTAATTTAATAGCATCCCACTCATTAATTCTTGACTTTAATTCGTTGGCTTTGGCTGTCTTATTGAGGAAGACTTTGCCAACTCCCATATGCTGAATTGTTGGTCCTAATTTATCTTCTAGCAGTTGTATGGTAGCTGCTTTAATTCATAGTTCCTTGATTAATTTAGATTTGACTTTTTGTGCAAGGTGAGAGATAAGGATCTAATTTAAATTTTCTGCAAGTAGCTGTCCATTTTGTTCAGCACCATTTGTTGAATAGGCTGTCTCTTTTCCATGTTATATTTTGACCCCCTTGTCAAAGATCAGGTGTTTAAAGGTTTTGGGTTTGTTTCAGAGTCTTCAGTTCTATTCCATTGGTCTTCATTCCTATTTTGATATCAGCACCATGCTGTTTTTAATACTACACCTCTATAGTATAATTTTAGATCTAGAATTGCAAAACCACCTGTTTCATCTTTCTTGCCTAATAATGTTTTGGCTAGTCTGGATTTCTTGTTGTTCCAAATGAATTTGAGAATTGCTTTTTCTATATCTGTAAAGAATGACATTGGAATCTTGATGGGGATTACACTGAATCTGTATAGTGCTTTTGGCAGAAGGGCCATTTTAATTATATTGATTCTACCTAACCAGGAGCATGGAACATCTTTCTATCTTCTCAGGCCTTCTGCAATTTCTCTTTTCAGTGTTCAATAATTTTCATTGTAGAGGTCTTTTACTTCTCTTGTTAGATCAATTCCCAAGCATTTTATTCTTTTAGAGGATATCATAAATGGGGCCAATTTCCTGATTTCTTCTTCTGCACTATTATTGTAGGCGTATAGGAAAGTTATTGATTTATGGGTGTTGGTCTTATAGCTTGATGACTTGCCAAACCTGTTTATAAGGTCAAGTAGTTTTCTGATGGAGATTTCTGGATCTCCCAGATATAGGATTTTGTCATCAGCAAAAAGGGGATAGTTTGACTTCCTCCCTTCCTATTTCACCCTTTTGATTTTCTTTGCTTGCCTGACTGCTCCAGCCAGTGTCTCGAGGACTATATTCAATAAAAGTGGTGAGAGAGGGCAGCTTTGTCTTGTTCCCAACTTGCTTTCAACCTTTCTTCATTTAGTATTATACTATCTGAGGGTTTGGCATATATGGCCTTCACAAAGTTAGATTCCTTTGATCCTTATTTTCTCTAGAGATTTGAGCATAAATAGATGCTGGATTTTATTGAAGGCTTTTTCTTCATCTATTGAAATGATTATATGGTTTTTGTCCTTAATTCTGTTTAAGAGATAAATTTATCGAGCTGCATATGTTGAATCAGACTTGCATACTTGGAATGAAGCCTACTTGATCATGATGAATTATTTTCTTGATGTGGTTTTGAATGTGATTTGTAAGAACTTTATTAAGGATTTTTGCATTGATGTTGATCAGGGATATTGGACTGTAGTTTTCTTTTTTTGATGTGTCTTTGTTGGGTTTTGGTGTTGGAGTTATAGTTGTTTCATAAAAGTGTTTGGGAGAGTTTCCTTTTTTTCAATTTCTTGGAATAGCTTAAAAAGGGAGAGGTGTTAGCTCTTCTTCAAAGGTGTGGTAAAACTCAGTGGGAAATCCATTAAGCCCTGGGCTTTTCTACTTTGGAAGACTTTAAATTTCTGTATGGATTTCTGTGCCTGTTATTGGGCTGTTTAGGATTTCAATTTCATCCTGTGTCAATTTGGGGATGTTGTATATGTCTAGAAATTTGTCTGTGTCATCCAGATTATCTGATTTAGAGTTTAGTTTTTCAAAATAGGTTCTGATAATCTGTTTGATTTCAATGGGGTCAGTGGGGATCACCTCCTTTTATTGGTGATTTAGTCGATTTGCTTTGATTATCTCCTTCTTTTAGTTAGATTATTAGCTACTGGTCTGTCAATTTTATTTATTCTTTTGAAGAAAGCTCTTTTTTTCATCAATTCTTCTCATTTATTTATTTATTTTTGTTGTTATTGTTGTTATCAATTTCATTGATTTCAGCTTTGACCTTGATTATTTTCTGTTTCTGCTGGCTTTGGGATTAGATTGTTTTTCCTTTTGTAGAGATTTGAGTTGGAGCATAAGCTTATTTGTATGGGATAGCTCCTGATTTTTAATGTGTATACATGTGCTATAAATTTTCCCCTTATGAATGCTTTCATGATGTCCCAGAGGTTTCAACATGTTGTGTTTTCATTTTCATTCTCTTCCAAGAATTCCTTAATTTTTGTTCTCACATCTTCTTGGATCCATTCTTCATTTAATAGGGTGTTATTCAATCTCCATGTTTATGTGCGTTTTCTGTGATGATTTTTCCTGTTAATTGCTAGGGTCATGGCATCATGGTCTGAAAGGATACATGGAAGAATATCTACTTTTTATATTTTCTGAGATTTCCTTTGTGAACTAAAATATGATCTGTTTTGAAGAAGGATCCATGTGCTGCTGAGAAGGATCCATGTGCAATTTTGGGGTGGAATATTCTGTAGATATCTGTTAAGTCTGTTTGATTTATGGTGTTGTGTAAACTGGAGATCTCTTTATTTTGTTTTTGTTTTTGTTTTTTGTTTTTTGGTTTGATGATGTGTGCATTGGTGATAGAGGAGTGTTGAAGTTTCCCAGTACTATCATGTTGAGGCCCACAAGTGGTTTTATTTCGTGGAGTAATTTTTTTCCACATAGTTGGGAGTATTAGTGTTTATGTAGAGTATATAGTTATTATGGTTATATCTTCCTGTTGTATTGGTCCCTTTACTAGGAAGTAGTGGCCTTCTTTCTCTCTTCTGATTAATTTATATTTGAAATCCTCTTGGTTGGATATAGAGATTTTTCAACTCCAGCTTGCTTTCTTGTGCCATATTCCTGCTACCATCCTTTCACCCCCAATCTGTGGATGTCATTGGCTGTAAGATAGGTTTCCTATAAACAGCATATTGTTGGGTTTTGTTTTTTGATCCAATCTGCTAATCTGTGTCTTTTCGTTGGTGTGTTGAGACCAACCAAATATTTATTTATGTGATTTTGGTTCATAGTCTGTTTCATTAGTAAGTTCTGTGCTGTCTTAGTTGTCTATTGATACCATATATCTTTATCAAATTTCCTATGTTTTTGGGTTTTGAGGGATGTTTGCTTGTTCTTCTATCTGGAGTTTTTCTTTGAGGAGTCTTTGTAATGCTGGTTTTCTGTTCACACATATGGCAAGTTTGATCTTTTCATGAATAGTTCTTATTTCTCCCTCAGATTTGAAGCTGAGTTTGCTGTATATCGTACTCTTGGCTGCATGTTGTTTTCATTCAGACACTGAAAGATCTCCTTTCATGATCTTCTTGCTTCCAGAGTCTGTGCTGAAAAATAAGTTGTGATTCTTATTGGTTTGCCTCTGAATGTGATTTGGCATTTCTCCCTTGCAGCTTTTAATATTCTTTCCTTGGGGTTGGGGATTTAGCTCAGTGGCAGAGTGCTTGCCTAGCACACACAAGGCCCTGAGTTCAGTCCTCAACGCTGGGGAAAAAAATTCTTTCCTTAATTTCCCTGTTTTACATTTTGAATATGATGTGTCTTGGTGAGCTTCTCATTTGGTTAGGCCTGTTGAGTGTTCTATAAGCTTTCTGGATGAGCATATCTGACTCTATATTTATGTGGGCAAAATTTTAACTATTTCATTGAAAATGTTCCTTATCCCATTCATTTATGTTTTGATTTCTTTCTGTATCTCAATTACTCTTAGATTGTTTCTTCTAATTTCATCCCAGATATTTTCAAAATTCTATTCATGTTCTGTAAGTTTTCTTTTTGTCATCCTTGCACACAAGCTTACTCAGCCTGTCCTCATTGTCAGAAGTTCTTTCTTCAAGTGCTGAGGTTCTGTTTTCTATAGAAGTTAGTGTATTTTTCCATGGTTCCTCTCATGTCATTGACTGAAGATTTTTTAACTCTATTACTTCCTTTTCGAGTCTATCTGGTTTTTTGATAAAAGTGTTTTTCGTCTCTTGAGTTTTCTCACTTAGTACCTCCATTATATCTTCTTTTAGCTCATTGTTCCTTTTAGTACAGATCATTGATGATTTTTTTCAAGGTTTTCATCTTTATCCTTACTTGTGGCATTCTTTTTAGGGGAGTTGTAAGTTTGAGGTGAACCTTTCCTAGTTTGATTCTTCATTTTTGAAGAGCTTCTTTTGATCTGTGAATTGAGATTTCCTACAGGGAAGATAGGCAGTTCTCCGGGTGTTTTTTTCCTTGCAAGTCAAAAGGTTGGATCAGCCACCATCTCTTTGATGATCATCTTCTTCCAGATGCTACTTTTGCATGGGTCATCTACCTTTTGGATTGTGGCTCAAGGTTGCAGATCTGAATGTGTGTTGTCCTGGGCACCTGCCTGACCAGGACCATAAGAGGCCTAGGATGGGGGCTGCTCCATGCTGAGATACTTCTCTGATCTGTCCTTAGAATGTGCTAAGGCCAGGACCAAAAGAGGCCTGGGTAGGTCCTTCAGCTGGGCAGGGGCTGCTCCAGATGGAGTGTCCTGAGTGCTTGCTGGCCAGGACAGAAACAGACCCAGGCTAGCACATGGGGCATCAGGTGGTCGGGGGCTGCTCCAGGCAGGGATCCTCCTCCAGTAGGTCCTTGGCAGGGGCTTCTCTGGACTGGGGTCCTACTGGTGGTGTCTTGATTGCCTTCCAGCAGGGACCAAAACAGGCCCGGACCAGCACATGGGGCATCAGGTAGGCAGGAGCTACTCCAGGGCAGGGATTCTTTTGTGGTCGTTCCTGTGTGGGCACTGATCTGGACAGGTGTCCTACCTGTGTTGTACTGAGCGCTTGTCATCAACAATGAAAATAGGCCTGGATCTGCATGTGGGGTGTCAGGTAGGAGGGGGCTGCTCCAGGCCCAGATACAAGTTCTTTTTTTCTCAATATTCTTTTTTTAAAATTCATTCAATATAGTCTCACATATTGGAGGGAATAATTTTTACGCGTTCCTGAACACATGGATATTGACAAAGCAAGCCAAGGCTGATACTAGTTCATGATCTCCCCGCTCTGAGTTCTCTCTGATTCTATATTTCCCCTACTTTACCCCCATGTTAGTTGGGCTTCTCATGAATGTCAAAGGTTTCCATTGAATTGAAAACCCCCTTACTCCCTCCCTCCAGCTGTCTTGATATCCTCCTAATTCCTTCCTCCCCTCACTGCCACCCTCCTTTCATCCCCCAGTGTGATAGCCATGGTTCCCCTTCCTTGTGTAAAAATTCACCCACGTTGAGTTTATTATTAGCTTAGCCAACTTTCAATCTGTTTCTGATTGTATTCTAGCTTCCACATATGAGGGAAAACATTTGGCCTTTGAATCTTGTCTGGGATATTTCACTCAGCATTATTTTTTTCATCTCCATTCATTTGGCTGCAAATGCCATGATATTGTTCTCTCTAATAGCAGAATTCCATTATATATATGTACCACAGTTTTTGAATCCACTCATCCAGTGAGGAACATCTGGGTTAGTTCCATAGTTTAGCTATAGTAAATTGAGCTGCTATAAACACTGATGTAGCTGTATCTCTGTAGTATGCCAATTCTAGCTCTTTTGGAAAAATACCCAGGAGTGGGATAGCTGGGTCATAAGGTGGTTCCAGTCCCAGTTTTTTGAGGAGTCTCCACACTGCTTTCCAGAGTGGATGTACAAGCTTACATCCCCACAGTCCTTTCTTCCCACATCCCCTCCAGCACCAGATATAAATTCTTTAAAAAATATTTACCAATGGGTTCGGTTGCATACCAATATTGAGGGCTGATTTCTTTAACCTTCCCTAATCACTCCAGGGCAAACTTATACCTACCATTTATTAATGCATGTGATGTTTTATACCATGCCTACAACATGTTTTTCAAATCAGTTAAAATATTTTAAAATATAAAATATCTGTTCGCTTAATATTTAAGTAAGTAACTTCAATTGAGTCTTATGAGCCACATTCTGTATCTGGATCTTGAACATATTCATCTGTTCTTAAATACTGTTTGATATAGCCATACAGACCCAGGTCCTAATCCTTTCTCTATCCTTTGTCGGTGAGGAGGAAATCTTTTAAGGTTCAATCTCTTCATCTGTAAAGTGAGGATTAAAAATAACTATGTCATGATGTGTGGCTAAAATTACATAAGATTACATGGTAAAGTGCTTAGCACAGTGTCTGGTACATAGTACATGTTCAATTAGTGGCTGTTCTTATTTCAAGCTAAATGCTATTTCAAGAGACAGATTCTTTTTTTTTAAGAAAGAGGGGAGAGAGAGAGAAAGAGAGAGAGAAGGAAAGAGAGAAGCAATTTTTATTTAATTTTCCATGTGACTTTCATTCCTTGGACACTTTGTTGTATACATGGTGTGTACTCACACACACCAGGCAAGTGGTGTAACCATGAGCCACTGCTCCAACCCTAAGGGATAGATTTTTATACTCTAAAGTTATTTGGTCAAATATGGTAGCCAGTAGGCAAATGTGGTGATTAAGCACTTCAAGTGTGGTTAGTATGAACTGAGAATTTTAAAACTGGATTTTAAAGATAGTACAAAAATTAATATATCTCATTAAAACTTTTTAATATTGATTACAGGTTGAAATGGTAATATTTTAGCAATATTGGTTTAAATAAAAGGTATCACTGAATTAATTTCACCTCTTTCTCTTTACTTTCAAAAATGTGGCTACTAAACAATTTAAAATGTATAATGCATTCTATTTCTGTAGAGCAATACTGATGCAGAGTGTTTGGTCCAGGACACAATTAGGTATGCAGATGCTCAAATAATTATTTGTCTGTTTGGTTGATATAATTAAGTATCTTCATCATTTGGTAACATTAATAGACTATGTCCTTATAAATACACTCTTAGAGCTCCAGCAGTGGCACATGACTTTAATTCCAGAGATTGAGGAAACCGAGACAGAAGGATTGCACATTTGAAGCCAACCTACGCAACTTGGCCAAACCTGAATCTCAATATAAAAAATACAAAGGGATGGGGATATAGCTCAATGGCATAGTTCCCCTGGATTCAATCTCCAGTACCAATAAACAAACAAACAAATAAATAAGAACAATTTGGCAAATCTAGACATATTTGTCAGATGGAATTATTAGAGAATTTCATATGACATTTTGCATTCACTCAATTAGTTTTTGATAATTTCCTTCTGCAATATGTGGCTGTAAGCATTGAAGCAAAATTCTTCAAACAGATACTCTGTGAAGATTTGTGCAATGACAAATGGAAATGACTTCTCAGGGATTAAGGAATCAGGTTGCTGAAATTAACCTTGAAAAATGACAATGAATCAGAGTTTGTTGGTAGGCCAACTGTATTGTCAAATTCCATGGGAAAACCAGATCATGATGCCCTCTCTGGATCCTAGATCTTCCTGCTCTTTCAGCATTTCTAACCTAGAGGACTCTAGTAATAAAAGATGGGGCAGATAAATGAAAGGCTGAAAGACCATTTCAGAAGACATGCTAAAAGATTCCAAGGACCATTTCATATTCCATAATTATATATTAAGCATAGAACAAATCTGGCCAATGGCTTTCCACACTGGTAGAATTGGAGCCAAATATGACCCTGTCTATAAGAATGTTACTCATTTAGCAAACTGATTACTAGTAGACAAGACCTTACTCAAGGAAATGTCTGGTTTGATTCTATGGTAAGTTTTGGTTAGAAGCAGGAAGGAGGCTTGAATTTGGTTGTCTGAATTGGTCCAGAATGTACTAGGGTCTTCCTCACCTTTCTCTCCCCTATTTCTTGACCCCTCTCCAATGACCAATAGCACCACCATCAGTACCAAACATTAACATTAATGCTTACCACATGCTAGGCACTTTTCGCAATATTATATATTCATTATCACTTCATTGAATCATTCTCTGAGCTACATATCTGTTCCAACATAAGTTGGAAGAAGGAGCTAAAGTACAGAGTGATTAAGTCAACTGCCTATTGTCACATAGCCTATAAGCAGAGAAGCCAGGGAGAAATCAATTTGCCTGTCATGGTGCTTCAAATCCTAGACTACAGCAATTGAAGAAGTTTTTGACTAGTCCAAATCACAGACAAGAACAGATTTACTTGGGTAGGACATCTGCACCTTCAGATCATTTCTTAAGCTTCCTTTGAAAGTGGAAGCAAAGATTTTCTGACCTCTAAGCTTTTGTGGCTTGTAAATATGTCGAAGGACTGGTAATAGATTTCTTGAGGGCCTAAAACAAGCTATTAAACACAGGGTGTTGTGTGAAATGTTTTGCAACATATAATGTCATTAATTGGTTTGAACAAATAGATATCATTAAGGAAGTAATGGTAATGTTTATTACGAGTTTTTATTGTGACACTGAGTGCTTTTTGGCCCTTGAGGACATGGAATACAGGAAGTATTATATATAATTTGTAATTTCTTTATTCTGCAGGCTTCCTACACTTTTGTACTCTAGGGAGCCCCCTAGCGTTAATGTAGCCTTGGCAATTGTCTTGGGTCCATCAAGGCCTAAGGCAGAAAGACAGGACGGATACTGAGGAAAAGCAAGAATCTGAGCAAATATGGAATCCATAGATCTATTACTTCATTGAGTTATACATGCTTCCTCATTTTGATTCAGAAGTTGAGGGGAGGGACACTGGCTAAGCTCACCTTGACTTTAAATGAAATATGTACAAGTGTCCCTAATTTTTCTTTTTTTTAATTCTTATTTTTTAAAGAGGGAGGGACAGTGAGAGAGACAGAGAAAGAGAGAAACAACTTTATTGAGTTTTTCACATGGCCTCAGTTGCTCCAACACTCAGTTGTGTACGTGGTGCTGGGGTTTGAACCGGGGTCCTCGTGCTTGCCAGGCAAGCGCCGAAACCTCTGAGCCACCGCTCCAGCCCCTAATTTTTCTTTAGTAACAACCTAATTGTTATTTCTCTTGGTAGTTTGAAAGAGTGGGAGAAAACCAAGAAAACATACTTTCTCTGATCAATAATCTCATGTCTTCTTGAAGATAGAGAGAAATACCAATTAAATATCTATGTGTCCTTTGTGGCTGAAGACAATGACATTAGGGCAAATCCAGCTGTTATCAAGACTCATGGCATAATTCGTTAAATGGAATTTGTCTTTACATGGTTTCTAAATTTGCCATAGGCTTAATGAAATGTTAGAGTGAAACAGATGTACTAGGGATTTTCTCATTAATTTCCTCATCTTCTATATGAAGAAACTGAAACTCAGATAAAAGTATGTTAGAATCAAAGATGTGGTTTCCAGATTCACTCCTTGGACTTTCCACTGCAAATGACTTGATTTCTTTCCGAATTTGAACTAAGTTTCCTGGTTCCAGTGTTATGAGTTGCTTCCAGAGCAGGGAACATGATATCAATATTGCATCCAATATATTCATAAAATGAAAATTATGATAAAAACGTTCTTAAGTTAATAAGTAATTATTTTTTGCTAAATAATTGCAAAGAGGATCCTTGTAATGTTTTTTGCCTTTTACTGTATACAAAAACAAGCAGTCAAGCAACAGCTTTCTTTCTTTGACTAAGCATCAATGTATCTGCCCACCAAAATGCTACAAATTATGGAGTAACTAAAAAATTGAATAATGATAACTAGAAATACACATACACATACAAATAAATGACAGCAGACTATATTTAGGAAATTTATCCACTCATAGTCCTGGATACCTTTGAACATAAGCTAATAATCAGTTGATGGAAATTTTAGCTATAGAGTTACCAAATATCTTTAATTCAACAATCTGGTATTTTAGCTTCCTGTTCAGTAAAATTTTAAAAAAATGTGGTGGGGCAATGGACATGTTCTTTATTGTGTACTAAGTGGTTATATGGGGATGTACATAGGTTAAAGTTCATTGAGCTATACACTTATGATGTGTGGATTTTATTGTGTACAAATTACATCTCAAAAAAAAAACCTTAAAGGACTAAAACAAAAAACTTGGACATGCAATTGATCTTTCTACAATTTGTAATTTCAGATTTGGTATACAGTATCTTAATTACTGATTTGCACTTAGGCAATGGTAGCATGAAACACCTTTTCCCCTTGTGTTAATTTTTTAGTAAATTAAGTTACTGTGGAGAGCAGGATGTGCCCTGCTCTGAATTACTCCATGACGTACAGAACACAGACTCTGCCTAAATCTGTGTTACTCCATTTTGAGTATAAATGCTGAGGTGGAAAGACTCCATACTTTGTCTGTACAAAGTAAACAACCACCATCTGCCTGTCAAAACCAAAAGGCACAAACTGATTAATAAATTGTGTTAAAAAAATGATAACCTGTGAACATATTCAGAGGGGTATGGATGCTTGGGTGTATCAAACTCAAATCTGAAAAAGCAGGCCCACGAGCTTAGGAACAGCCCACTGAAAGATCCAACCCCCCCATAAAAGCCAGAGACTGGATACAGTGGCACCCTAAGCCCCTCACCTGGTCACTTCTTAGGAGTCTTGCCCAAGAAAATCGCCACAGTAAGAAACTCTTTCATCTTCCGTTTCGGCAGGGCGGGTTTCCGCTGCCCCTAAGAACCACACAGCCCATTCCAAGCTAACATCTCAAGTTGACACTCTGATACTGCCTTCCATCAAGATCTTGGCCGGAATAACTTCCTGACCTTTGAACGCTCTGAGCACTCAATAAGATTTTGGGCTGGTTCTAATGACTGCATATCTGCATCTGCTCTCTGCCTTTGCTCTCATTCAGCCTCCTGAACTCCTATGGCTGCCTTTTACTCTTTCTTAACCTTTAGGATTGGAATAAAAGTGTTTGTGATGGCCTGTCTATGACTATCAGGTGATCCACAAGTATTTGGTGAAATGCCGTGAATGAAAGTGGTGTAGCCTGGAATTTATTGGTGCTCAATTCTGACACCGCGGGAAAAAACAAACGTGTTTGGTCTGTTGTTACCTTAGATTGCAAGAAAAATGTAGTAGCTCTCTCCAGAATTTTGTGTTGGAGCACAGGGGAAGGTCTCCAAGGGGGCGGGCTACGTACTTCCTCGTGCCCTGATATTTTTATAGGACACTTTAGGCAACGCTATTCACATGGGTCCTGAATTGAATAAACTTTTCCTTAAGATGCTGATTCTAGTTTCCATCCCATATTCTCAAAAATCACCCCCACCATGCCGCTTGAGGGTAATTAAGATTTGGATACATTTTAAAACATTTGCTTTTATATTTTCACCTCCCTGCGTTATAAATCCCCATTCTCTGACGTTCAGTCTAACTTCCAAGAAAAGTCGCACTGCAGGTTTAAATTGGGGACTGCAGGGGCTGGAGCGATGGCTCAGCGGTTATGGCGCTAGCTGGGGTTCGAACCCCAGCACCACTTACACAACTGTGTTGGAGCAATGAAAACCACATGAAAAATTAAATAAAATTGATTCTCCTCTCTCTCTGCCTCTCACTTTCCCTCGCTCTTTAAAAATAAAATAAAATAAATAAATTGGGCACTGCAGCAAGTCAAATCGCAACTTGGAAAAAAAATTCTGAGTCGTTAAAAGCAAAGAACTACAACTCCCAGAACGCAGCGCGTTCCCTTTCTTCCAGCTGCCCAATGAGCAGGGGCCGCTTGCCTCCTCTCTGCCTCATTCGTCAGACTTCTTGTCCGCAGGGGCGGAACTGGGAAGGGAGAAACCGAGGTCGCCGGAGGGCACATTTCCCGCCACCTCGAGAGGCCCGGCGGAAAACCAGAAGAGGAACAGCCTTCCGATTGGATACTCGCTGTATGCCGTCAGAAGCATCAGCCAATAGGAATGTGTATCTACTCCATGAGTTTCCGCCTCTTCCTTGAGGAAGGCTTTGTGGCGGGAAAAGTTCGGAAGTTTTCGCGCCGGGGTACAACGCTGCAAGAGGCCCCCCACGCGGCTTAGTAGGAGGCAGTTCCAAGGCAGCGGCATGGCAGGGACCGTTGTGCTGGACGACGTGGAGCTCCGGGAGGCTCAGAGAGACTACCTGGACTTTCTGGATGACGAGGTGAGGGGGTCGCTGGGACTCGGGCTCTGGCGCCGATTGTCCCTCGGTCCGCAGGGAGGCCCCGCGGGTTGCGGTTTCTAGTTCGAGCGGCAGCCTGGCGGGGAATTAGAGTTGGGCAGACCTGCAGCTTTTGTGCTGCGGCGGAGCTGGCGGATCGCCGCTAGTGCCTCCCACTCTGATTTTGTACCTTCTTTCGCGGTGGAGGGAGTCGCTAATGAATGAACTGTTCGCGGTCCTGTAACCAGCAAGTGCAAACAAAATGGCAAAGCCCGCCTCCGCCTTTTCGGCATCACGTTGGCTTGACCTTAGTTTGTGGGGTAGATGGGGAGCGACTGCTCTAGGACTGTAGTAACCCACCACGTTGTAGGGTGCTCGGATTTTAATGTGGAAAAAGGACTTCCTAATTTGGTTGCTTACTTCTTCCATACCAAATAAGATGCGGATAAAAAGTGTTTTGTATGCGAAACATTGCAAAAGGGAGGAGGGTTTGTGTGCAATTCAATTTAAAGCTGCAATGCCAAGTGTGAATTATTGAAAAGCATTTAATTTACATTTCTATTGCACGAATTTAAGGTGCAAAACATGTTTTGATACACGTAGTGAAATGCATACTACAATCAAGTTAGCATATCCTTATTTTTATCAAATTTACATTTTAGCAAGTCTTTTACTTACTGTGATTTCAGACTTCTATGAGCTCATTTTAATTCCCCGCAAAACATTAAGAAATGACAGCATATAGACAAGATATTGGTGATAGTGGGAATATTAACATGGATCTTGAGGAAGTCATTTTAATTGCTTTTTGGTTTTGTTTTTGTTTTTTTGGGGGCACTTAACTTTCAAACTTCCGAGCCAAATTGCCAGCTTTTTTTTTTTTTTTGAAACAAGTCACTGAATTGCTTAGGACATTGTTAAGACTGTCCTTGAACTTGGGATTCTTCTGCCTTTGCCTCTGGGATAGTTTGCCATAATGCCCGGCTTTCATTATAATTCTTATAGTGTCCTTGGTAGGGTGTATTGTTTTTAGTTTGCAGCTGTTGAATTGATGAACTGAATTTAATCTGCTACAAAGATTGACTTGTTTTACTGTGGAGAGCAGCTTCTTTTTAGAAACATCATATTTTTGAATCTCTGGCTTTTTTGCAGGAAGATCAGGGAATTTACCAGAGCAAAGTTCGGGAACTGATCAGTGACAACCAATACCGGCTGATTGTCAATGTGAATGACCTGCGCAGGAAAAATGAAAAGAGGGCTAACCGGTGAGCAGAGTTTCCAGGGGACATTTCCTGGCTCTGAGTGAGAATGACTCCACCTCTATCTTGCCCTTGCCTGGACTGTAATGGGCTTCCTAGGAAAGGACCTGGATAACGTAGGATTTACCTAGAAGCCTTCACTGCCTCTCTTGTACCTATGTTGTTTACTTTCAGGAAGAGGTGATGGGCATTTTCCTCATAGGTGCACCTTCTCCTTCCAATGTTCAAGTGAATATCATTAAAAAAAATCCTTGATAGATTGAATTAAAGTGAGTCCTCATTTTTTAAGTATTTTTCTGAATCTTACAGAGTGGAAGAAGAAAGTAGGAACTGGATTTTCTCTCCTTGACCATGATTTAAGAATGTTGACTTGTGTTTTGAGGGTTAGATTTTTTTGAATTCTGCCTGATTATTTTTTTCTCTCGCTCATTTGCAGCCTCCTAAGCAATGCCTTTGAGGAACTGCTTGCTTTCCAGCGGGCTTTAAAGGATTTTGTGGCTTCTATTGATGCTACCTATGCCAAGCAATATGAGGAATTCTACATAGGACTGGAGGGCAGCTTTGGCTCTAAACATGTCTCTCCCCGGACTCTAACTTCCTGCTTCCTCAGCTGTGTAGTCTGTGTGGAGGGCATTGTCACTAAATGTGAGTGGGCTAAAGGGAGGCACCCAGGAAATGGAGGTGGGATAGATTTAGGGAGGCTGGGAAAGCAAGAGAGGCAAGGTAGATCTGGTTAGGTTGTAACTTCAGAGAAGTGGAGCATTGAAATTATGTAATAAATCTTAGAGGAGCTCAGGTTTTGCACAGCGGTTAGGAGACTAACTTAGTGACAACATGAGCTGGCAAAATTGATGAGTTCTGCTGAGAGCTGGAGGAGTCTTGGTTCCTGAACCAAGAGTTCAGCCATGAACTCCTACAGTTTCTTGGTTGGGATCAGTGGCACTTAAAATTTTAGGTGGATATGGCTGTATATAAATTAAAAGAGGACAAGTAGTATTGAAATAGCTTAACCTAGTTGGAAAACACAGCATTAGGAGTCATCATATGCTTACATGGGTTTGTCATTTACCTCTACCACTGAATAGGTGGTTGACTTTATATGCACATTTTCCATCCCTAGGTTCCCTAGTTCGTCCCAAAGTTGTTCGTAGTGTCCACTACTGTCCTGCTACCAAGAAGACCATAGAGCGACGTTATTCTGATCTCACCACCCTGGTGGCCTTTCCATCCAGCTCTGTCTATCCCACCAAGGTGAGGAGAAATGAATCAATTGGACTTCCTTTGGGTTGTAGTCAAAAGACATCTGTTTTAATGCAAGTAATTATGTAATAGCTGGTCTTTCTTTTAGAGGTAGGTAGGGTGAAAAGTTAGGATTAATCCAAAGGAAAGATTTAGTACAGGATAAAGTTTAATGTGAAAATTCCACATTTCTTCTTCTTCTTTTTTTTTAAAGAATACTTTAGAAAATTTGAAATATTGCAGAAAGGTTGAAAGAAGGGGAAAAAAGTCACCTATGTAGATATTTTAGCAAAGTTATACTGTTACAATTTTATATGTTCTTTAAAAAATGGAACTGTTTATGGTGCATAATGTTTTGTATAATCTTTGTAAATATGTCACTGGATTTGGGAGAAGTCTGGTATAGGAAAGGGCTTTATCATTCAGATTGATCTGAATTAAAGACAATGCAAGGATTTCTTATTTAATGAGATAGAAGATAGATAGATTATTTTGATGTTTGAACTCATTATTTCAAAGAATTTCACCCTGTCCTTATATAAAATTTTAATTGAGTTTCTGTATCTGAAGCATTTTTAATTTTTTTAAAAAAAGAGAGAGGAATTGAGAGAGAATCAATTTTATTTAGTTTTTCATGTGACTTTCACTGCTCCCACACTTCATTGTGTACATGGTGCTGGTGTTTGAACCCCATCCAAAGCACTTTTTTTTTTTTTTTTATTTAAATAGAAGGGGACAGTGAGAGAGAAAAAGATAACCAATTTTTGAATTTTTGAATTTTCTAAAAACAATCAGCCAGAAATTGTGCACATCTGTAATCTAAGCAACTTGGATTTTTCATTGCTTCGACATTTTGCTCTGTACGTGGTGCCGGGGTTTGAACCTGCGTCTTCCTGCATTCCAGGCTAGTGCCATAAGTGCTGAGCCATTGCTCCAGCCCCCTCCAAAGCACTTTTAGGCACTGTGGAAGGCACAGATAAAAAAATGACCTGGTCCTTATCTTCAGTCATATCAACTGGGAAAATCAAACACGTAATGGACTAAAACAAGAATATCTTAGAATTATAACTGAAACATATTTCAGAATCTCTTGTTTTACTTCCAGATGAAATGGTGACATTTGGAGGCCTAAGTTACTTATGACTCCAATTAGTGATGATCCTAGGGACTAAGACCCATGTATTTTTAGTGCAGGCAGTTGCATTTCATAATTCCCCCTGTTCTCTTCATTAAGATCTCTACCTTCTAAAATTCTGCTGATGACTGTGGCCAAGTTTCTTTGCTTGAGAACTGAAATATGTTGGGCCAGGTCTCCTGGAGTTTGTCTAAGGTGATGCTTCAGAGCATGAGCTTCAGTTACACCTGCATTGAGCCCTGTTCTGCTATTTTCTGAGAGACCTTAGGAAACTCAACTTCTCCTAGTCTGTTTTCTTGACCACAAATGTAGAAAAGATCTTTAATCAGGTTGTGATAATTACATGAAATAATTTCATAAAAGAATAGCATAGTTCCTGGCGTAAAGCCAATACACAATGAGTGATAGATATAAGTGGGGTTGTTTTTTTTTTTTTTGGTTCTAGGGATTGAACCCAAGTGTGCATTATCACTGAACTACATACTTAGCCCTTTATTATTATTTTTTATTTTGAGATGATCTCACAAAGATGCTTCAGCCCTACCTAAGTTGCTGAGCCTTGCCACAAATTTGAGATTCTCCTGCCTCCGCCTCCCAAGTTGCTTGGATTACAGATGTGTGCCACTATTCCTGGCTTATTGTTTTTAGAAAATTCAAATACTGAGGAAGTAAAACTTAAAGAATATTTTTATAGAAGTTTAGTATTCATACAAAAATGCTCACTTAAGTGTGTAGCTTGAAGTTGTGCAAACTGAATATGCCTGTATAACCAGCTTCCAAATCAGGAAACAAACTTACTAGCAACTTGAAGGCCATGCTATCCTGATATCTGACAGCATAGATTACTTTTTTACTGTTTTCCTGTTTTGTGTTGGGCTTCTTTTTTTTTTTTTTTTAAAGGATGGAGAGAATCAATTTTTATTTTTTCGTCTGGCCTTTGTTTCCACCAACACTTATTTGTGTATGTGGTGCTGGGGTTTAAACCTGGGTCCTTGTGCATTGCCAGGCAAGTGCTTCAACCACTGAGCCTCTGCTCCAGCTCCTGTCTTGGGCTTCTTTTGCTTAACATTGTGTTTGTGACAGTCATCCATCCATATTGTTTATAGGATTGTTTCATGCATTTTTATTGTTTTATAATATTTGTTTATGTGACTAGACTGCATTTTTTTAGCCATTCTATTGATGATTTGGACACTTTGAATTTTTGGCTATTAGGAATAGTGTTGCTGTGAACGTTGTAGTGAATGGCTTTGGATGAATATTTTTGTTGAATATTACCTTGCAGTTGAAAAAGTGAGTCAGTTTAAGCATATAGTCAATTCAGTAGCAGCAGTAAAAAATCCTAATTTAGATGTTAGTATAGTGGCAGTTTAATCAGAGTAAGTGTTGTCCCTTCATTAGATAGTTTGTTACTAGACCGGAGACAGGGTTGGGAAGACCTGGCTTTTTTTGTTCCTGAACGCTAAAATTTTATGAAGTCACCTCTGAATTATGTTCCCCATACCAGACGAGTGTAGCATTTTTAAGACAAGACTAAAATAACTCTATTTTTCTGTCTGCCATTCTGTAGGATGAGGAGAATAACCCCCTTGAGACAGAATATGGCCTCTCTGTCTACAAGGACCATCAGACCATCACTATCCAGGAGATGCCGGAGAAGGCCCCAGCGGGCCAGCTTCCTCGCTCGGTGGATGTCATTCTGGATGATGACTTGGTGGATAAAGTGAAGCCTGGTGACCGAGTCCAGGTGGTGGGAACCTACCGTTGCCTTCCTGGGAAGAAGGGAGGCTACACTTCAGGGACCTTCAGGTACGGGTCTGCCATGAAGTGCATGGGGTGGTATTGGTAGTTCTGTTCCTGGTAGTGCATTTCTCCAGTTTGCAGTATTCCAGAGAGCTCTAACTGACAGGCTTCTGCCTACCTTTCATACCTCTTTCCTGTCAGATAAAGCTGGAGACACTTACATTTTACTGGTGACAAGATTACAGCCTCTTGGCTTACCTGAAAGTTTCTTGTTTATTCCTCCTTCCCATGCATACTTTTGTCTTAACCTCTTACCCAGTAGGTGATTAGAGCAGTGGGCATCATAAACTCACATGGGTCAAAGATAGAGCACATCAGTGGTTCAGTTCAGAACGGCCTTTTTTCTTGGATTCACTGGTCTAGTTTAATAGCAAATAAAAGTGTACTGCTGCCAGAGGAGCTAGCTCTTGATATTGGGAACTGAAATAGCAGGCTTCCTCTTATTCTGCTCTTTGTTTCAGGACTGTCCTGATTGCCTGTAATGTGAAGCAGATGAGCAAGGATGCTCAGCCTTCATTCTCTGCTGAAGATATAGCCAAGATCAAGAAGTTCAGTAAAACCCGCTCCAAGGTCTGGGCATTCTTTGGGGCTTGAGGGTGGGAATTGATTTGAAACAGTTGTGACTGGGTGTGTCACGATCTATGTACTGGATCAGGAGGAAGTTTGGGGCTTTTATCTCTGAAGTTAGAATATCAGTATGCTGTGGAGTCTTATTTGTTACTGAAGATACGAATGATGCATTATTACTTAAATTTAAAATGCAGTTATTTTTGTTTTTAGTTCTCCAACTTTTATTTATATTTATTAATTTATTACTTATTTTTTGTGGTTGGAGGGGGATTGAACCTTGTGTGTGCTAGATGAGTGCTCTGCCACTGAACCAGGCTGGCTTCAAACTTGGGATTCTCCTGCCTCAGCCTCCTGATTAGCTGGGGTTACACGTGTGCGCCACTCTGCCTGGCTTTTTTTTTTCTTCTTTTTCCCTTTTCTTTTTTTAAAATGAGACAGGGCATCTACATTTAGAATTTAGAAACATTATCAGTGTGTGATAAAGGTTACTGCTGAAATACAATACACATTCTTATTAAATCTAACATATTTTGAACCTGGAAAAAACACTTCTTATTTTTCCTGAAAGACGAAGCATCCAAACAAGTTTGGAACCTATGCTAACCTCTCTACCTGCTCTGATAATGGGCTGGTGTGATTTGACTAGGAGCTGAAGCTTTTGTGACTAAGAACAGTGCTGATATTTTTGTATTTCCTGAAGTATTTTCTGTAGACTAAAGTATAAAGCAGAGCTCTGCACAACTGCATTTGGTCTCACTGGGCTTTCCGTTGTTACCCTGCACTAGGATATCTTTGACCAGCTGGCCAGGTCATTGGCCCCTAGCATCCATGGGCATGACTATGTTAAGAAGGCAATCCTCTGCTTGCTCTTGGGAGGGGTGGAACGAGACCTAGAAAACGGCAGCCACATCCGTGGGGACATCAATGTTCTTCTGATAGGTATGGTTTTGGGCATTTACCTTAGACTGTTGCTCTTACCTTGAGGACAGGGGTTGTGAGAAGTTGTAATATGTTAAATTGTGTATTCTGCATTTGCCGCTATTTCAGTCCAAACAGAGGGAAGAAGACTAAAATGGATCTTTGCTTAAAATCATTCCTGGAATTTCTGATTTATAATATCTGAAATGTATTCTTCCAGGAGCAGTAAAGGAAAAAGTGAAGGAAATAATATTTAAGAACCAATTACTGTACTGTACATCTTTGTGGTGCCACTGTATGTCTTTGTGGTGCCAAGAGCTGTGCTAGAAAACAGAACTCAATGCGGGGTGGCAGTGGGGGGCACTTCCTAGGGAATCATTCCCACCTCCATCCCACAGGAGACCCATCAGTTGCCAAGTCTCAGCTTTTGCGGTATGTTCTTTGCACTGCACCCCGAGCTATCCCCACCACTGGCCGGGGCTCCTCTGGAGTGGGTCTGACGGCTGCTGTCACCACAGACCAGGAAACAGGTAAGGGTGAAAGGGTGAGATCAAGCATGGATTCTTTGAGCTTGCTCTAGACACTGGCTTGTGTTGGGAAGATACAGTTGAAGTTTGGTTGGGGCCAGGTTCTAGAGGACTGAGTATCCTGCAGTAGCAGGTGAATTATTTGTCTTTTGGTGAGCTTCTGTTGACAAGACTGTTTCCTAGAAGGTGATTTGAAAGAATTTTGAAGGAGAAAGCTTAGCAAATTGGAAGGGGGATAAAACTGAAGATTGTACTGTTTTTAAGGGATTTGAAGACCAGTGAAAAGAGTAGAAGTTGGGGCTGGAGTGGTGGCTCAGTGGTTGGAGTACTTGTGGCATGTGCGAGAACCTGGGTTCCAACCCCAGCATCACATGCACAACTGAGTGTCAGAGAAACAAAGGCCAGGTGAAAAAAATAAATAAAAATTTATTTTCTCTCTCTTTCTCTCTCTCTCTCTCCCCCCTCCCTCCCTCTCTTGCTCTCTCTCTCCCTTCCTTTCTCCCTCTCTCTTTCTTTGGAAAGAAAAAAATTAATACAAAGACATGAAGACAATAATATTTAAAAAAAGAAGAGTAGAAGTCTAGCTGGATATCATTTGAGGTTAAGGATAAGAGCATCTATAAAGTAAGTTTAGGAGAGGCTAGCTTAGGGGTCAGAGTTAGATACAAATACTGTTCTGGTTGGAGCTGAAAAGGTGAATTCACCAGGGTTTCCTCTAAGCTTCAGAGCCAAAATCTTTTTTCCAGTGTGCGTGGAAAAGAGACGATAATCTCTCTTCTTTGTCCCCTAAGTCAGACCATCCTCTTATTTTTACCTCTTTCTTCCCAGGGGAGCGCCGCCTGGAAGCAGGGGCCATGGTCCTGGCTGACCGAGGTGTAGTTTGCATTGATGAATTTGACAAAATGTCTGACATGGACCGCACAGCCATCCATGAAGTAATGGAGCAGGGTAGAGTGACCATTGCCAAGGCTGGCATCCATGCTCGTCTGAATGCCCGCTGCAGTGTTTTGGCAGCTGCCAATCCTGTCTATGGCAGGGTGAGTGAAATCAGGCCCTTAACTGTGTCCTTGGCTTCATTTGGTTTTGCTGAATTATGAGGCCAAAAGTTACTCTAGGGGAATAATTGCTCAGAGTATACTCATCATCTTGTAGTGTGTCATCACCTATTCCTATATAGCAGAATCTTCGGGAAGGGTATTTATTTATAAGTAACTTTTTCAAAATATAAAAAAATAAACAAAATGATCTGCAGTCACACAATCCAGGTAAACTGTATTGTCATTAAAATGAAAGTACTGTTGCGTACCACCTGTACACCTTTAATCCCAGCAAGTTAGGAGGCATGGTGGAAGGATTACAAGTTCAAGGCTGTCGTGGGAAATTTAGCAAGACCCTGTCTCAAAATGAAAAGGCTGAGCATGTAGCTCAGTGGTAGAATGATTGTAGGATTCAGAGTCCAATCCCAGTACCACAAAAAAAAAAAACAACAACAAAAAGCTTGTATTCTAATAGCTTTATTTTTATCAACTTTTTTCATTCTCTTAGTAGTTAGGTAGGTAGTTATTTAAAATGGAGGTATGGGTTATATAATTTGCTGAAATACCACAAACTAGAAAAGGCAGTTAGGATTTGCATCTAGAGCACAAATGATGCTTTGACATTTTTCAATCCACAGTGTGTGGAACACCTACGTATAGATGTATGATCCCTGAGTTTTTGAATCCCAGTCTCTGACTTGGAGCTGTTGATAGCTATGGTTGAGGAAGATTCCACAGGTTGGTTTTAATGTGTAGCCTGAACTACATTGTGTACTTGGTGCTGGTATTCAAACTCGGGTGCATGCCAGGGAAGTGTTGCAACTGCCAAGCCACTGCTCCAGCCTGAACTATAAATTTTTAAATTACCAATAATGCACTTTTAATCCTTCTGAAGAATGTTTGGGAAATACAAGAAAATGGCAGAATGTGAACATGGTCCACATTTTTGTTTTTATTACCTATAACATTGTTAGAATGCTGTCTGACTATGAAGTGTGAGTAGATAGGTATCAGACCAGTAGACCCAGAATTGAAAGATAAAGAGTATCAGGGCTTGCTTGCCTAGCAGAAAGAAAAGAAAAGAATCTGAATCCAGTGTCATGTTTCCTTAAATCCCAAAGAAAACTCCCTGAATTTGTAAGACATTGTGATTTCAAGGTCTTTGGTCATTTTTGCTGAGATTTGATTCATCACCTCAATAAGAGATTCCAAGATTCCAAGAGCCTCTGATTTAATTCACTGGTTTTGTCTTTATGACAGGTAGTTGGTGGAATCGTCTCTCAGAGTTGGTCCTGTCTTGGGTTGAGACCAGCAGAATCAATGGGAAGAACAGGGCTGGGGGTAACACCAAGCTCAGTCTGTTAGAGGTGCCTATGCTAGGTGGACTTCTGTTAGGTTACCTGAACTTCTAGAAAAGGGTTGCAAGTAGAAGAGGTGACTTACATATTTTAATCAGTTCAAAACGCTTTGTTTTCACCATCAAGTTCTTTATGGGCAGCTTTCCATTTCCTTTTTTTTTCTTGATAACATTGATTGAACCTTGGTACACTTAACCACTGAGTCATATACCCAACCCTTTCTATTTTTTAGTTTGAGACAGGGCCTCACTAGTTTGCTAAGACTGGCGTTGAACTCTTGATCCTCGTACCTACCAGGCCCAGGGCTTTCCATTTCTGTTCCCAGAATCAGTCTGGTCTTTTGTGCTTTCTTCCTATGGATATCACTTCTACTTCCTTTTTTCTTGTGTTCACCAGTATGATCAGTACAAGACCCCAATGGAGAACATTGGGCTACAAGACTCACTGTTGTCTCGATTTGACTTGCTCTTCATCATGCTGGATCAGATGGATCCTGAGCAGGATCGGGAGATCTCAGACCATGTCCTTAGAATGCATCGTTACAGAGCACCTGGGGAGCAGGATGGTGATGGTGAGGCCTTAAGAAGAGTGATTAATGGAAGGGGTCCTAAACAGATGCTGTTTTCTGAGGCCCAACCCCAGGGGAGGTGGGTGTTACAGTGTCCGGGCTGATGTTGTAGATGCCCTCAACTGCCCACTACCTTCCCTTCCTGCTTAGTGGAGATTATCCTAAGGAGTGTCTCTGTGCATTTATGGGACCTGGAATACCTTTGAGCATCTTTGGGCAAGACAATTCTACCCTTATTTGTCAGTTCCATGTATCTGTTTCCTTCTGGGTCCTTCCTTTGTGAGTCTTGGTCTCTTAACTTTTCTTTGCTGTAGAAGAAGCAGTTTTCCCTTTCTTAAACTCTTTCTTGCATTCCTTTCTCCCACCTTGGTTCACCAGCTATGCCCTTGGGTAGTGCTGTGGATATCTTGGCCACAGATGATCCCAACTTCAACCAAGATGACCAGCAGGACACCCAGATTTATGAGAAGCATGACAACCTTCTGCATGGGACCAAGAAGAAAAAGTGAGCATTTCTCTAACCTCTCCCTTGAGGGAATTGGAGCTTTGTGTGTCTGAGCTTAGTTAGGGAATTGGATGCTCACACCAAGGTCATTCTTGGAATCATAGCTGTGTGGGCCCACTTTCTTCTTTTCCAAGTCCACAGGTACATCCTGTGTTCTGGCCAGGGCCTTGTAAGTGTCAGTGGGTCATCCTAAAATGTTTTGATTACATGCCCAGCTGATGGTGGGTGTGTGATATCTCCCCCACATATATGATGTAGTTGTTTGTGATGAGTTTGTGGTGAAGGATCAGTAGATAGCAAGCAATGGAGACTTTGCAAGTGGACTTGGGAAAAGGAGACTTACGATCAGGTGTTTAGAACATGAGGTGTGGGATCCTATGTGTCTGTTTTTAGCCTTGGTACAGTGAGAAGTAAATAGCATAATCATCAAAGCCAGATTGGCTTAATTAAACAGAATTTTGGAGTTGGCCTAATTTGAGTACACTTTAGCTTCTCTGATTTGTAGTTTTCTCACCTATAAAATGGGGTTGATAATACTTAAATTTGGTATCTGAACTACCTTACAAATCAGATCTGAAACAAAAATATGTGAAAGGGCCTTGTATATGTGCCATATATGTGGCAGTTATAATAATGGGTTCTTTGTTCTGCCATTTAACCTTCTCCTTTCTGAGGAAAGGCAAAGCACACTCCTCCAGCAGGTAGAAAGGTGTGGCAGGGAAGTGTAACTTGTTGTTCCTGGCTGGCTCCAGGGAGAAGATGGTGAGTGCAGCGTTCATGAAGAAGTACATCCATGTGGCCAAGATCATCAAGCCCGTGCTGACACAGGAGTCAGCTACCTACATTGCAGAAGAGTACTCTCGGCTGCGCAGTCAGGACAGCATGAGCTCTGACACTGCCAGGGTGAGTGTTCAGGTGGGGCCTGGCCTTGGGGTTCCTTTAGTGTGTGTCTGGGGCAGGAGTCCATGGGATCTGGGAGCTCTGGCAGCATTTTAACTTAATTAAAATTTAATTAAATTTTAAGATTTGATTTTTAAGATTTAATTTTAGTTTGGTTAAATTTCTTTCTGGATTGAAGGGCTTCCTGTTAACACAATTTTAATTGTTTCTTTTTTAAAGAGAAATTGAAAACAGGATCCTAGAGATAATATGTATCTCAGTCTGCAAAATATGAGTGACTTCTGGGAATGGGCATAGTCTTTGTTCTTATATACAGGGTGAAAATATTAGAGCTGTTTTCAAAGATTTTAGATTTGAGAGCAGGAGGCAGAAAGGTAGATAGATCATGTATACATATTTGTAAATGTATACCCCAGTGGGGTACTTGTAAAGGAATGAAGGAGTGAATTTGAGAATAGAAGAATAGGCTGATTTTTTTTTTCCCTACAGAATTCCTGGAGGGATTTGAATGTTAGGAAAGGATTTCCAAAAATGTGATGTCTGAGCTAGACTTTGACAGATAACCAAGAGTTGACCAACCATGATTGTTACATAAAGCAATTTCTAGTGAGGTAATATAACTGCCCTTGAATTTATCTAAATTTTTTGGAAGCAGCATAGTTCGTATGGGATTTTACAGCAGAAAGACCCAAGTTCGAAACCCTCATTGTATAACACAAATGCTTGGAATTTAGACATGATCAGCTCCTCTAGCCTGTCGTCTCTTGGTGCTCTGCCTGCACTTGATACCCCCAGTGACAGCACGTTTAGCCCGTCACTGTATTGAAATCTTGGAATAAGCTCCCAGTGACAGCACGTTTAGCCCGTCACTGTATTGAAATCTTGGAATAAGCTCTTATTGAGCATAAGCCGTTTCCCCATGACTTCTGCTTATGTTCTTAACTTTATTTTTAGAGATTGTATATCACTTGTCTTCTTCATATTAATCATCTCCCTTTGTTTTTAATTGTTCTCCCCACACACGAACTGTTATAGTGGGTTAAAGGGCCTCTCACTGAACCAAGACCTGATCTTAACACAGCATTTTAGTTGTGGTTCTAGTGAGGTTGGCAAATCTCTTAATTTGGACTTTCCAGTTCACTAATGTAGCCTGGGAATTAACAGCTTTTTAGGTGATTCAAAAATTGGAGCTTGTCATGGAGTATACAAGCTCCAGACTTTTGTTGCTTGCCAAGACATTGAAAGATTTGGTGAGGTGCTGGAGCAGTGGCTCAGCAGTTGGGGTGCTTCCCTGTCATGCAGAAGGACCCAGGTTCGAACCCCAGCACCACATGCACAACTAAGTGTTGGAAAAAGAAAAGCCACATGAAAAAATAAATAAAATTGATTCTCTCTTTTTCTCTTCCTCTTCCTCTTTTTTTTTTTTTTAAGAAAAAAGGTGAATACTTGAATGACAGTGCATCAGTTTATTATTGGTGCGGGTATAAGTGGAAATTTTAGAAAGCTCTGAAGTAGAAGAAAGAAGGGTCATGCAGTGGGAGGAGAGGTGGGATAGAAAGATCAGACCCTATGTTCAATGCCAGATCTACACCTACAACTAGCTTTTTTTTTGTTGAGAGAGAGACAGTGAGAGAGAGAAACAGTCTTACTCAGTTTTTCATGTGGCTTTTGTTGCTCTGACACTTCGTTGTATATGTGGTGCTGGGGTATGAACCCATATCCTTGCACATGCCAAGCAAACCCCATAACCACTGAGCCACTGCTCCAGCTCTACAACTAGCTTTTGAAGCTGGCACCATCCTTTCACTCCTTAGTTCAGCTACTTATCCATAAAATTAGAAGGTTGAATAATAATATCAGAATCATCTGAAACTTAAAAGGTAAACGTGTTTATTAGCCCAAGGATCCTATTCAGACAAATAGCATTTTAAAAGATAAAAGCACCCCAGTTTGGTAAAAACCATCCCATAAGAATCACTTGTGAATGTGCAGTGGTTCTCTTCCTCTGGACTTAACGTGAATTTCCACAACTTAAAAAAAAAAAAAATCTTCAGATTATCAATTTTAGCATGACCGTGGATAAATTTCCTGAATCTCTTTGAGTACCATTTTCCTCATTTGCAAATGTTCTCATAAGTTTTTAAGAGGATTAAATGATAGAACAAATATTAAGCAAACTTCCTGATGCATTGTAGACTGGTAACAAATAATTATTTTTCTCCTTTATGTATTTTTTTTAAAAGAGAGGGACAGTGAGAGAGAGAGAGACTCAATTTTATTTAGTTTTTCATGTGGCTTTCATTGCTCCAACATTTAGTTGTGTATGTGGTTCTGGGGTTAGAACCTGTGTTCTTGCGCATGCCAGGCAAGCGCCAACCCACCTTCCAGCCCCTTACGTACTCTTTCTAACCTTTTATTTTTCCAGCTATAAGATGCCTAATTTTCTTTGTTCATCTGCTCTTCCCTTTCTGGACACTCTTACATGTTCCCTTGACCATTTTTCTTTCTGAATTTTAAATAACAGTTCAGAATTCTTCACTTGTATGTTCTGGAGCTTTTCTGGTGGTGTCTTTATTTTCTTTTCTCTGCAGAATGAACGGTGGGCATCCCTAAAGGATTCTGAATAAGTCATTCTCTCGTTTTCCTCCCCAGACATCTCCAGTTACGGCGCGGACACTGGAAACTCTGATTCGATTGGCCACAGCCCATGCAAAGGCCCGTATGAGCAAGACTGTAGACCTGCAGGATGCTGAGGAAGCTGTGGAGCTGGTCCAGTATGCTTACTTCAAGAAGGTGAGGATTGACATGCTTGTGTGCGAGAAACTGCACTGACCTCTCAGCTGGCTGTGACTGACTACTGCAAAGACATGCTTGTGTGCGAGAAACTGCACTGACCTCTCAGCTGGCTGTGACTGACTACTGCATTTGGGTTATCAGCATAAAGCAGCTTTTCCCTGCTGCTGTTCTTCATTCCTTCCTCTGGAATTCACAGCAGTTCTCCACCCTGGCTGCACCTAAGGATCAGAGGCAAAGCTCTATGATACGTATGCATGACTCCTAGAGATTCTGGATTAATTGATGTTCCAGAAATTCATTCTTCTGCTTCTCTACCTATGTTTCTTTTGCATCTTAAAAAAGTAAATATTTCCAAGGGAGCTACCTTGAGACTTAACCTCTTCCATCTGTACCTTTCCCATTGGCAGTCTCTTCAAGTGGCTCATTGGCATCTCAAAAACTCCCTCAACCTTGCCTCTCATTCTCTTTCCCTTTCTGTTTGTGATATTTCATGTCTTTTTTAGATACCAAATCTTAAAGCCTTGACCCCTTTTCCTCGTTGCACTATTTGGTGAATTGCAGCCCTTGGATTTAGCTATGGGTTTCTATGCTTTTCCTCTTGGCTAGGTTGGGGGTTGTACTAAATTCCAATTAAATACCTGATTTAAAAAGAAATGTCTTGTTTTCCACTTAAATGTTGTGGTTTGGAACCCCATCACCGTTTGTTTCTTTATACCAGTAAACATTTATTGAGTATCCACTGTATGAAATGACTCCAGCATTTTGTTTTGTTTTGTTTTTAAAGAGGGACAGTGAGAGAGAGAAAAAGAGGGAATCAATTTTTTTTTTAGGTTTTTATTTGGCTTTCGTTGCTCCACCACTTCTTTGTGTACATAATGGTGAGATATGAACCTGTGTCCTTGCGCATGCAAGGCAAGCCCTGTAACTGCTGAGCTACTGCCTCCCTGAATTTTTTTTTTTTTTTTTTTTTTTTAAGAAAGAGGGGACAGGGAGAGAGAAAGAGAGAAGCAATCTTTATTTAGTTTTTCATGTGACTTTCATTCCTCAGACACTTCGTGTGTACGTGGTGTGGGGGTTTGAACTTGTGTCCTCGTGCTTGCCAGGCAAGCGCCGTAACTGCTAAGCCACCACTCCAGTCCCTCTCCCTGAATTTTTAAGACAGGTAGCAGCCTCTCCCCCTGACGTTGTTCCTGGGACTCAAGAACAAAAGAGGCTAGGTAAGTCATTAGAAATGTGAAAGTCTGGGCTGGAGAGATGGCTCCATGGTTACGGCGCTTGCCTGGTGTACACGAGTACATGGGTTCAAACCCCAGCACTACATACACAATGAAGTGTCAGAGCAATGAAGGCCACATGAAAAACTAAATAAAAAATTGATTTTCTCTGTTCCTCTCTTTGTCACTGTCTCTCAAAAAAGAAGAAGAAAAAAATGTGGAAGTAATTTCTGCTGATGGTGCAGAAGGGACCCTTACTCAGAGTTCTGTGTTTAGTTCCCTGGCATCAGTGACTCCTCTAGATGCCCACACTTCTCGGTTCTAGGTCCTGGAGAAAGAGAAGAAACGTAAGAAGCGAAGTGATGATGAATCAGAGACAGAAGATGAAGAGAAAAGCCAGGAGGACCATGAGCAGAAGAGGAAGAGGTAGGGTGGAGCAAAGCCAAGTAAGGGGGAAAATTGGAGTTGGCAAGAGTGTGGAGGGTGGGTTAGGTGCTACTTGTTAATATTGGGTTCCATCAGGACCTCAGGTCATGAGATAAAGATAATCTGAGCTAAGGAGAGGGAGGGAGTGAGCCCTTCTGTTGTATTAAATATGATGCATTAGACTTCCTGAAGAAATGCTAAAAAAAAAAAAGCAGGAGCAGCAACCCAATCACTGAGGTCTTTGAATATATGTTTCAAAATCCTTCAGATTAGTTCTTCCCCCTATGTCTGTGATTTGAGTTTATAAGGATAGGTTATACAGATAAGAGCCTTGGGAAGCAGGGCCTGTTTGTGTTGTCTAGAGATTGTCTCTTCCAGAAAAAGTGGCATGTGCCGGTTATGCCTGGTCTTCCACTTTAGTTGTAGATGGTTGTTTCCTTTTGGTCAGAGGCACAGATGGGACTCCCAAAGCCTCTCTTTCTTGACTGCTATGAATATTTTAGGAGGAAGACTCAGCAGTCAGATGCCAAGGATGGAGAATCGTATGACCCCTATGACTTCAGTGACACAGAGGAGGAAATGCCTCAAGGTAAGTGAGCCATCCCCAGTGGATCAGAGAGGTTGCTTCTTTGACTACTGATTTTCTAAAATTGCTTTGTGCACTGTGTTTTTCGAATGGTTTCCCATTAGCTTTCCCTACTTAGGGGCCTGTATTCTAGAAGTTTGTCCCAAGAGAACCTCAGGAGAAACCTACAGTAAAAGGAAGTAGGCTTTGCTCAGTTAGTTGCTTCTGCCTGGATGAGCTCTGATCTTTTGCCAAGCACTCCAGTTAATGTGTTTTGAGGGTCTTCTGTCTGACTTAATTCCTTCTGCATCTGGTGGTGATTTTCCTTTTTTTCTAATTGTTCTGCCTGCTTCTTAAGAACCATAAGAAATAAGGGTGTTTGCAGGCTGCATGGGGAATGGGGAGCGGAGACGATATGTTCTCTGGTATGGGTGGAAATGCCTCTTCACTTTGCTGTTTTCTCCATCTCTCCTCTGAAGTGCACACTCCGAAGGCAGCAGACACTCAAGAGACCAAGGAATCCCAGAAGGTAGAGTTAAGTGAATCCAGGTGAGTGGAGACTTTGGTCCTGAGGCAAGACCTAGCCTCGGGAAAAAGAAAGAAAAGAACAGAACTAGCCCCTGCGGGAGTGTGTGCAATGAGCTGCTTCTTATCAGAGCACAACACTGGAGAGCCAAGGAGTTTTAAACATTTTGTAGTCTGACTATAATGTCAAACTTATAGGTAAGTTGCACAGACAGTATAAAGAACTCCTGGTAGCTTTTACCCAAACTCCCCCATTTACATTTTACTCTTTGCTTCGCTTTGCTAATTCTCTTTTTGGGAATTTGAATCATGTCCTTTGTGAGGCCAGGAAGAAGAAATTTAGCAAGGCAGAACTTGTGTCATACTATAATCTTGGATTCTTTTCAGTAGGATACATGTGGTTTTTCTCATAAATTATGGCCTTTTATTTTGAAATGAAGACTTTGCGTTTCAGAGAACAGTTTGTCTTTAAATTTGTGTTTACTGGACACCAAAGAAACGCTATAGCTAAGGTTATCGTTTTTGTTTTTAAATCTAAACTGCAGAACACAATGTGTTTAGTGAAGAAAGTTTGAAAAACATCGAGAAAGTATAGAAGAACATTAAAATCAACTATAATTCTACACTCCAGAGACAGCCGTTGAACTACATCTTATAGTGCCTTCTGAATCAGCTCATATAGATCTCACTCTTAATGACTGCAGGCTTTCCATAGTATGGATGTGTAAAATTTTATTTAACAAGTTCTCAAATGATGAGCATTAGGGTGGCTCCATGTAATTGCTGTTCACGCAGTGAAACATTCTTCCATTTATTGGTGCATACTCATGCAAGTATAGTAAGGTGACTTCCTAGAAATAGGCTCTCTGGGTCAAAGGATGCTACACCAATTTAATCTTCCTATGTGTATGGGAATGCCAATTTCCAACAACAGTCAAAGGCCTCTGGAGGTTATTTATTTTTTATTTATTTACATTTTTTTTTAAGAGAAAACAGAAAGAATCAGTTTTATTTAGTTTTTCATGCAGCTTTTGTTGCTCCCACACTTTGTTGTGTACGTAGTGCTTGAGTATGAACCCATGTCCTCTCTCATGCCAGGCAAGCACCATAACTGCTGAGCCACCACTCCAGTCCCTATTTTTTTATTTTTAATTTGTTTTTTGTACTGGGGATTGAACCTAGAGGTGCTTTACCACTAAGCCACATCCCCAGTCCTTTTTTTTGTTTGTTTGTTTGAAATAGGGTCTAAGTTGCTTAGGGCATTGCTAAATTGCTGTGGCTGGCCTTGAACTTGTGTTCCTCCTGTTTCAGCCTCCCGAGCAATTGGGATTGTAAATGTACATCACCGTGCCTAAAGGCCTCTAATTTAAAGTGATATTATTTCTCAATGGGTTGGAAGGTTAATAGTACACCAGTTTAGCTGTAAAGAACCCAGGAGCAGCCATCAGAGGCAAAGGTTTATGTGTGTGTGAAAGAATATTGGGGTCACCTTTATGTTATGTTGGGTTTTCTCAGCATGGATCTTGACTGAGAGCATTTGGGTTTGCTGCTCCTTCACTCCTTTTCCCATTTTGGGCAGGTTGAAAGCATTCAAGGTGGCACTCTTGGATGTGTTCCGGGAAGCTCATGCCCAGTCTGTGGGCATGAATCGCCTCACAGAATCCATCAACCGGGACAAAGAAGAGCCTTTCTCTTCAGAAGAGATCCAGACTGCGCTTAGCAGGATGCAGGATGACAACCAGGTTATGGTATCTGAGGGCATCATCTTCCTTATCTGAAGAGGCCTCATCTCTGATCTTGGGGTTGTGCCAATAAAATTTCTTCCAAGTGTCCAATCCCGTCCCTGGCCCTAGCCTATGTCTTCACTCCCCAAGTAACAGTGATTAATTGAACTGAAGTTGAGGAATGTGAGTGACAAAGTGGATCAGGACCTGATGGGAGCTTTGGAAATGGGTAATAAAGACTGCCATGAAGTAAGGAAAGAGAAAGTGTGGAAGGACTTCAAGTCTGTTTTCTTCATTGCAAAAGGACTGAATCATATACCCCACTTCCCATCATAAACAGACCCAATATTATTTTATGTAAATAACATGCCCTTTTTTTCCCCAGTGTTTTTGGGCACAGCTGGTTTCTGTTCGTCCTTTCTCTGTTGGCTGTTTTGTTTTGTTTTTCCTACAAAGTATGTGGGTCTAGATAAGGCTTTGAGTTCTGTACTGATGGAAAGGCTCTGAGGCAGGTCAAGACAAAGCTTTCTTTGCAGTTAAGACTAATATGTACTTTCGAACTAAATATACATGACATTGAATAAACTTGGCCATTTTGTACACATGACCTTAATACTGTGTGCTTTTTATTTATTTATTTTATTGAAGTACGGGGAATTAGACTCAGGGGCACTCTACCAATGAGCTACATCCCCACCCATTTTTATTTTTTGAGGCAGGATCTTGCTAAGTTTCTGAGACTGGCCTGGAACTTTCAGTCTTCTCCTTAGCCTCTCAAGTTGCTAGGATTAAATGTGTGTGCTTTCCTTTTTTTCTTTTTTTTTTTATTAGGAAATTTAGTTATTGTACAATCAGAAATGCATCCAATGTAACAATATGATATGTATATATTATTAAATTAGATTTCTAGATCCCACCCTATTCTCCCATCCTTATCCCTCTCCCCAACTCTCTCATCCCTCCTTCCTGATAGATCTCTGAATGCCCTAAGTTATGTGTTACTATGCCTTTGCTGGGCCTAATACATGAAGGTTGACCACCTTTCACATAGGCCTAGGTCTAGCTCCACACTCCACAGATGAGTGAAGACATTTGACCCTTGACTCTCTGGGTTAGGCTGACTTTGCTCAAAATGATTTCTTCTGTCGCCATCAAAGGCTACAATATCATTGTTTCTAACTGCTGAGTAGAACTCCATGGTATATATATATATATATATATATACCATAGTTTTTGGATCCACTCATCCAGTGAGGGACATCTGTGTTGGTTCCATAATTTAGCAATTGTAAATTGAACTGCTGTGAACATGGATATTGCTGTGTTGCTATAATGTGTTGATTCCAACTCCCCTGGAAAAATACCCAGGAGAGGATAGCTGGATCATATGGTGAGTTCATCCCTAATTTTTTGAGGATTCTCTGCACTGCTTTCCAGAGGGGCTGTACCAGTCTGCAGATCCACCAACAGTATGCTAGTGTTCCTATCTCTCCGCAACCCCTCTAGCATCTATTATTGTTTATATTCTTCATTTTTGCCAATCTGACTGGTGTAAGGTGAAATCTTAATTTGCATTTCTCTGATTACTAGTGATTTAGAGCACTTTCTCATGTATTCATTGGCCTGATCAATGTCCTTTGTTGAGAAGGTTCTATTAAGCTCTTTGACTCATTTATTGATTGGATTGTTAGTGTTTTTGAGGTTGAGATTTTTGAGGATTTTATAAATTCTGAGTATAGTCTTCTGTCAGAAGAATCTAGTTCATGACTCTCCCCCATTCTGTAAGAAGTCTCTTGACCATTTTGATCATTTCCTTGTCTGTGCAATAGCTGTTTAGCTTTATAACATCCCACTCACTGATTTTTGACTTTACTTCTTTATCTTTAGGAGACGTGTTGAGAAATTCCTTGCCTACTCCTAAAAGCTGGAGTGTTGGTCCTAATTTATCTTCCAGCAGTTGCAAGATAGCTGGTTTAATTCCTAGTTCCTTGATCCATTTTGATTTGATTTTCATTCAAGGTGAAAGATAAGGGTCTGATTTCAACTTTCTGCAAGTGGCTGTCCAGTTTTTCCAGCATCATTTGTTGAATAGGCTGTCTCTCCTCCATATTATATTTTGTCCCCCTTTGTCAAAGATCAGATGCTTAAAGATTTGTGGGTTTTTTTCAGGTCTTCTATTTTATTCCATTGGTCTTCATTCTTTTGATACCAGTACCATGGTGTTTTGTTACTACAGCTCTATAGTATAGTTTTAGATCTGGTGTAGCAAAACCACATATTTCATCTTTCTTGCTTAGTAACGTTTTAGCTATTCTGGGTTTCTTATTGTTCCAAATGAATTTGCGAATTGCTTTTTCTGTATCTGTAAAGAATGACATTGTTGTCTTGATGGGGATTGCATTGAATCTATATAGAGCTTTTGGAAGAATGGCCATTTTTAATTATATTAATTCTGCCTAACCAAGAACATAGAATGTCTTTCCATCTTCTAAGGTCATATTTGGATTTCATTCTTCAATGTTCGAAAATTTTCATTTTAGAGGTCTTTTACTTCCCTTGTAAGGTTAATTCCCAAGTATTTTATTCTTTTTTGAGGATATTGTGAATGGGACTGATTTCCTCATTTTTCTTCTGCTCTGTTTTTGTTAGTGTATAGGAAAGCTATTGATTTATGGGTATTGATCTTGTATCCTGCCACTTTGCTAAATCTGTTTATAAGTTCAAGCAGTTTTCTGGTGAAGTTTTTTGGATCTTCCAAATACAGGATCATATCGTCAGCAAAAAGGGAGTTTGAGTTCCTCTCTTCCTGTTATTATCCCTTTGATTTCCTTCTCTTGCCTTCTTGCTCCAACTAGGGTCTCAAGAACAATATTGAATAAAAGTGGTGAGAGCAGCCAGCCTTGTCTTGTTCCTGAGTTTAGTGGAAATGCTTTCAGCTTTTCTCTGTTTAGTATTATACTAGCTGAGGGTTTGGCATATATAGCCTTTACATAGTTTAAATAGGTTCCTTTGATCCCTATCTTCTGGAGTTTTGAGCATAAAAGGGTGCTGAATTATATCAAAGGCCTTTTCTGCATCAATTGAGATGATTATATGGTTTCTGTCCTTAATTCTTTTTAAGTGATGAATTACAGTAATTGTTTTATGTATGTTGAACCAGCCCTACATACCTGGGATGAAGCCCACTTGATCATGATGAATTAATCTTGATATGTTTTTGAAAATGGTTTGCTAGAACTTTATTAAGGATTTTTGCATCCAGGTTCATCAGGGATATTTGTCTGTAGTTTTCTTTTTTTGATTTGTCCTTGTTGGGGTTTGGTATCAGAGTTATGGTTGCTTTATAAAAAGTGTTTGGGAGAGTTCCTTCCTTTTCAATTTCTCGGAATAACTTAATAAGGAGAGGTGTTAGTTCCTCCTCAAAAGTGTGGTAAAAGTCAGCAGGGAAAACATCAGGTCCTGGGCTTTTCTTCTTTGGTAAACTTTTAATTGCTGTGTGGATTTCAGTGCCTGTTATTGGGTTGTTTAGGAATTCAGTATTGCCCTGTGTCAATTTAGGGATGTTGTGTGTGTCTAGAAATTTGTTCATATCTTCCGTATTATCTAATTTGGAGGAGTATAGATTTTCAAAATATGATCTTATAATTTGTTGGATTTCCATGGGATCAGTGATCCTTGCTCCCTTTTTATTGGAGATTTTCTTGATTTCTCTCCTTTTAGTGAGATTTGCTAGGGGTCTATCTATCTTATTTATTTTTTCAAAGACCAGCTCTTTGTTTCATCAATTTTTTTATTGTTTTTTGGTTCTCAATTTCATTGATTTCAGCTCTGATCTTGATTATTTCCTGTCTTCTGCTTGCTTTGGGTTAGATTGTTCTTCCTTTTGAAGGGCTTTGAGATGGAGCATAGGCTTATTTATTTTGGATCTCTCTTCATTTTTAACGTGGGTACGCAGTGCTATAAATGTTCCCCTTAAGAATGCTTTCAGGCTGTTCCTGATGTTTTCATATGTTGTGTCTTCATTCTCATTCTCTTCCAAGAATTTTTTGATTTCTGCTCTCATGTCTTCTTGGATCCATTCTTCATTTAATAGGATATTATTCAATCTTCATGAATTTATGATTTTTGCCATTGATTGTTAGGGTCATAGCATTTTGGTGTGATAGGATACACAGAATAATGTCTACTTTGCCTACTTTTTTATATTTGCTGAGATTTTCTTTGTGAATCAGAATATGACCTATTTTGGAGAAGGATCTGTGTGCTGTTGAGAAGAAGGTGTATTCTGCTGATTTGTGGTGGAATATTCTATAGATGTCTGTTAAGTCCATTTGATTTATGAGTTGTTTAGGCTGGAGATTTCTTTATTGATTTTTTGTTTTAATGATCTGCCTATTGGTGATAGAGGAGTATTGAAGACTCCCAGTATTATCATGTTGAGGTCCACAAGTGGTTTTATGTCATGAAGTAATTTATTCACATGTTTGGAGAGTATATTTACTATGGTTATTTCTTCCTGTTGTAGGGTTCCCTTTACTACTAAGTAGTGGACTTCTTTATCTCTCCAGATTAATTTATGTTTGAAATCTTCTTTGTGGGAAAAGTATTGCGATGCTGGCTTGCTTTCTTGGGCTGTATGCATGGTAGAATTTTTTCCATCCTTTTACCCTTAAACTGTGGATGTCATTGACTGTTAGGTGGGTCTCTTGGAAGCAGCATATTGTTGGATTTTGTTTTTTGATCCAGTCTGCTAATCAGTGAGTGGTGCATTTAAACCATTCACATTCAGTTTTACAATAGAAGTATGTATGTGGTTCATAGCCATTGTGTATTATTAGTAAGTTTGGTGCTGTCTTGGTTGGATATTGATAGGATGTACTTTTATTGAATTTCCTCTGTTTGTGGGTTTTGGGTATTGATTACTTGTTCTTCTGTCTGGAGTGTATCTTTGAGAATTCTTTGTGAGGCTGGTTTTCTGTTCACGAATGGTGCCAGTTTGATCTTATCATGAAAAGTTCTTATTTCCTCATCAAATTTGAAGCTGAATTTTACCGGGTACAATATTCTTGGCTGCATGTTGTGGTTATTCAGGCATTCAAAGATTTCTTTTCATGACCTTTTTGCCTCCAGAGTGTGGGTTGAAAAGTCACAGGAAATTCTTATTGGTTTGCCTCTGAATGTGATTTGGTGTTTCTCCCTTGCTGCTTTTATTATCCTTTGCTTGATGCCCTGTTGTACATTTTGAATATGATGTGTCTTGGTGAGTTTCTCATTTGAATTGGCCTATTGAGTGTCCTGTAAGCTTCTTGGATGAGCATATCTGATTCTATTTTTATATGAGGAAAGTTTTTTTTCACAATTTCTTTGAGGATGATCCTCGTACCATTCATTTGTGTTTCAATCTCTTCTTGTATCCCAATCACTCTTAGATTGTTTCTTCTCATTTCATCCCAGGCATTCTTAAAATTCTGATCATGTTCTTTTAGTTGTTTTTCTTTTCTGTCATCAGTGCGCTCAAGCTTGGTCAGCCTGTCCTCATTGTCAGAAGTTCTTACTGCAATAGTAGAGGTTCTATTTTCTTTAGAAGTTAGTCTATTATTAAATTCTTCCATGGTCCCTCTCATGTCTTTGACTGCAGATTTCAGCTCTATTACTTCCTTTTTGAGTATGTCTATTGCTTTAATGATAGAGTTTCTCAACTCTTGAGTTTTCTCATTCATTCCCTTCATTAACTCTTCCTTTAGTTCATTGTTCCTTTTTGTTAACACATCATTGATTATTTGTTCTAGATTTTCTTCCCAGTTCCTGGCCATGGACTCCTTGCTAGGGGAGTTGTGGTTTTGAGGTGAACCTTTTCTAGTTTGATTCCTCATCTTTGAAGAGCTTCTTCTGGATTTTTGAATTGGGGATCCCTGTGTGGAAGCAAGACAAATCTCTGGGTTCTTCTTCCTTATATGTACATCAAGGGTTAGGTCAGATACCACCTTTCTGATAACCTTTTTCCTTCCAGAAAGCTTTTTCTCCCTGGAGCCCTGTTTTGTTGCAGCTTTTGTGTTAAGTTTCCAGGACTTGGAGTTGGCACCTGGTAGGGTTGCTGGCAGTCCACTGCATTGTTGAAGCTAAGCAGTAGAGGTATGTCACTGGGTGCTGGCAGTCCACTGCATTTGAAGCTAAGCAGTAGAGGTATGTCACTGGGTGCTAGGGTCACAGTTGTGTGGGGTGTGCCAGAGTGGACCAACCTATGTGCTGTGCTAGGATCTGGGATCCTTGGTGGTGGGAAGGGCCCGATGTATCTGGACCTAGCAAGTGTGCATGACAGCTGGGTGGTATCTGGCTGTGGGGTCCTTGGAGGTGTCTGGCTCACTTGCTGTGGTGGGACCAGAGTCCTGGGTGTGCACAGGTGAGTGTGGGGGGACTGCTCAGGCTTCTCACTACATAAGTTGAAGCGAGTTCTTGTCCTGAGATCTCTATCTGGTTGTTTTTCTTTGGGTCTTTGCTGTTGGTTTGGGAGTTTTGTCCTGTTCCTTACTTGGGTTGGAGTATTGTCAGGAAAGTTGACTTCAGAAGTCAAACCCCTAACCTGTGAATTGTAAGTGTCCCTTAAGATTTCTAACTCCTCATGAGCTAATAGGAGATAATCAACATGAACAACCAATGCATACAATAAACAGTATTAAATTGGTCATTTAGTACAGACTATATTCCACTGTTAAATTCCACATATGGAACTAGTGGTAGTGTTAGTCAATACTTTCAGGGACACTAGTATTTAATTATCACCCATGTCAGGTTTCAAAGCATACAGTAGTTATTGAGTTTGGCATTCACAGCAGTAATGGTTACATTACACAGCCTTAATGATTGGGGGGGGTATCAAAAGGTATAAACTAATTGGAAGCCTGAGAGAGAAGGGAATGTAAGTGAAATTTAGCAAGAAGGTTATATTATCCAGTTGTGGACAGAGTGCAGGAGATGAAGGATTTGCTGGAGAAAGAAAGAAAAGAAAAGAAGAAGAAAAAAGAAAAGGAAAAATAAAACACACCCTGGAGAAAGAAAGACATGTAGCAAAATAGAAGAAGAGTGAAAGAGATATTAATAAGATTTGGGTGATAACATAAGGGTAGAAGGAAACACAGGAAAATTATGCAGGTAGGGCATAATACACTTCAAATACTAAATGAACTGACCAGAACTCTCCTCTCAGCAGGCAGGACAAGGATAAACAGAGACAAAAGGGAAAATGAGAGAAGATGAAGAAAAAAAAGAAAACCAAAAAACAAAATAAGAGGGAAGACAACTAAAAAACCCTCAACAAAGACTAATGAAACAAGAACCGAAAAAGAAAAATAGCTAGTATTTTTATATGTCCATGAACCAATCAGTTTTCCAGTTGGCACTCAAATACATGTCAAAAACATGAAAGAAGAGAAAAAAATTAATAAAGAAAAATAAAAAATTAATGAAAACTTGGAGCTATGGTCCCTAAGGTTGTCTCTGTGTACCTTGGGAGATGTTCACTCTCTGCCAGAGTTTTGATAGCAGGATCTCTCAGACTGTCATTATGTGATCTCAAGTAGAAGTCTGGGATGTCCTCAGACTCCTGGGATTTCTTGGAAATTTTGGTGAAGAGATCAGATTAAGGAGTGTCCTGAGGGCTGGTCTTTGACAGCCTTCCTGGGGATCTGAAACTTAGGGGTCTTTAGGCTTTTATGCGCAGGAGGGATGAGATGCTTTCTATGCTCCCTCTCCTGGTGGTTGCACTCCCATCCTCCAGGATTTTTGATCGGACTGAGGACTCTTAGAGTTTGGCTTATTATGTGATCCTTCTGGCTGGGGTGGGGTAGACAGGGTTGAGCAAGACTCCCCTTTACTCCACAAACCAGAATCCCCCTAAGCAAAGTGGACACTGGGCTTATGTCACGCCATCTCTTCCCAGTTCTGCCTGTGAACAGTGGCTGTCTCTTGGTGCAATTGCAGAGAGGAGCCTGCTCTGAACTCCTGACTCGCTCCCGCCGGGCAGTCTGATCCAAAAGACTCCTTTACGCAGGCAGCTGAGATACACTGTTCTTCCCTTATGCAGTGGAGATGCCATGGGGATGTCACTAGTTGAGTTTAATGGACTGTCCCTTACAGAACAAGGCTTCTCAGTGGCAGATCAGCTCTTATGTTAGTTTGTCTCCTCCCTGATTCCTATGCTGATTGGGATTAATGGTGGATGCAACTGCAGCTGCTGTGTCCCAGGCAGGACGGAAATCATCCGTTTTCCACTTGCTGCTCCCAAATCTCTGATCATCCAAACAACTCCCCAAACTAGTGCTGTGTTCCGGTGATGATTGTCCCCAAAACGCACCTCATCGCAATGGAGTTGTCCTGGAGTTTTTTCATCCGGTCACAGAGCCAAATGAGAAGCAGCCTTCCTTCAGCTCGCCATTCTGCGCCCCCATCTCTGGAACTTTGGTGAGACTCTCAGCAAGTTGCAAGTTAGCAGAACCCAGTCTCAAAAAAATAAAAAGTACTAGGGATGTTGTGTGTGCTTTTTATGTGCATATGTACTTTTGTTTTTCTTGAAAGCCAGGCCTGCAGGATTTCCTGCTTTCGTATTTGCACCAAGTTGCCACAAGGTGGCAGCAGCCTGCTGTGATCGCTTTGAAGATTGTCTTCCTATTGAGCCAGTTTTCTTCCTCAGTAACACATCTTTCTTTCATCAGTAAAAATAGAATGTGCAAACTGCACTGCTGATCTGGAATATCTAAATGATCACAGGAGGCCAGTAAGTAGAAGTCCAGACATAACCCTCCAGCTTTTCTGAGTCTGAGTCATCAAGCCCCTTTACACAGAAATGATATGGCAAACAAACTCAAAATCACCTGAGTTCTTGCCCATGAAGTGCTCCCTTGGGTATACTTTTGAAATTACCTAGTGTCTAGTCTGTAGGGTTGGTTACCTTGTTTGCACAGAAGTTTGTGGCGGGGCAAAAATAGAACTTATTGTTGTGTGGTTCGAGTAGCTTCCAAAGATCTTTTAAGGTTGCTTACATAGAACAAAAAATGTGTCACTTTATGGGGTGCCTGGGTTACAGAGAAGTTATATACCAAATGAGGGCACTCAAAAGCTATTGAAATTGAGGAGACACCATGAGTGTCAGAAGGAGGGTAGGGGTTACCGATCTGAAGAAAATCAGGGTTTTTTAGGGGTCTCCTCAAATAATTTGTTCCAGGAAGGACTCTCTCCATCCCCGAGGAAACAGGCATAGAACAGAATAGGTGCACCCATCATTTTGTAAGATCAGGATTACTTTGATGACCAATTCAGCTCTCTTCCAGCTAGCCAAAGAATAGAAGGTAGAAGACAGCATGTTCAGCTGTCCCAATGGATTTCTTTTTCTTTTATTTTTGGTTTGGCGCTTGGGTTCTAATGTAGGCCCTTGTGCCTGCTAGGTGGAAGGCTCTATCACACAACTACACCCTCAGCAACAAAATTTTTTTTCTTGTTTTTAGAGAGAGGGGTGAGGGAGAGAGGAAAGGGAGAATCAACATCTTTTTTCATCTGGTCTTTGTTTCTCCAACACTTAGTTGTGTATGTGGTGCTGGGGTTCGAACCCATGTCATGAAGCATGCCAGGCAAGCACTTCAACTGCTGAGCCACTGCTCCAGCCCCACAATAAATTTTTAATTGTGTTAAAATAACTTGTCTCTTAGGAACTCAATGAATCTTTTTTTTTTTTTTTTGTACCAGGAATTGAACCCAGGGATATTCAACTACTGAGCCACATCCTCAACTCTTTTTATTTATTTTTTTTTATTTTGAGACAGGGTCTTACTAAGTTGCTGAGGTTGACTTTGAACTTGTGATCCTCCTGCCTCAGCCTCCCAAGTTGCTGGGATTATAGACATGTGCCACTGTGCCTGGCTTTGGAACTCAATGAATCTTTATAGAAAGTCGCTTATGTAGTTTCCTAAGTGGTAGCATATAGAAGGAGTTGGTGAGCATTTAAGGACAGGTTCTTGCTCAATGTCAAGTTGCCCCTCTGCAGGACCTGCTCCAGGAACCTAGAACTGCTGCCTAGGCAGGTGTTTAGCCCATAGGCCAGCTGCCCCTGAAGGCATTGCTGTTGCCACACAGACCAGGAGAGAGAATGAATGACAAGAATGGGGAAACAGCTGTTCCCAGGACCATTTTCTGACTCAGATTCTTTAGGAAAAAACAAGTCATCCGTATGCTTCATACGGAGGGGACAGTTTGCTTACACTTAGGTGTGCCATCTGAAATAGTTAAAAAAATAATTGGAGTTGAGAGGAGTAGCTTTCTATCTTGAAAAATCATGGTACCTTATTCCTTAACTTTCCCGGATAATGAAATATCAGTATCAAAGTGTGGTTTTTCAGAATGGTCAATTTGATAAGAGTTGCTGGGATTGAGTCTGTGCTGCATACCAAGTAAATGGTAAAATTTCAGGGCCTTGTCATCTTCACTGTGAAGTGGGATACTTGCTGCCTTGTAGGATGCTTATGAGACACAAGTGGGAGAGCAGGTGGCAAGTTCCTAAGTGCCTAACTGCTCCCTGGTTGTAGTACTACTACAATATGCTGGGCCCACTGAAGTAATTCATTTTGACAAGTGTTCTTAAAACATCCTTTCATCAAAACTGGCTGAAGTGATTAGGGACTGGGAATGTAGCTTATTGGTAGAGTGCTTGCCTAGCACATACAAAACCCACGGTTCAATGCCCAGCACCCTACCCAAAACCAAACAGTAAAATGGTTGATATCACCCTTGTGAACCTGAGTTTTCCCCTTTACCTTTCTATTCCTTGGTGGCTCCTGTCCACCAGCAAGTATGGCTCTCGCTCAAGCACTTGTCGCACGAAAGACCTTTAGCTTGTGACTATAGATTTTTTTAGCTTTCTTCCTAGGGCTCGGGTTTTCTGCTCAGTGTGAGCAGTGCTACCTCACAACAGCCCTGTGAGATAGGGTCATTTGAACGTGGAGGAAGAGAAAGACTAAGAAGTCAAAGACTCAGCCAGTTATTTCTTATTTCTCCTGAATGTTCAAAGTATACCAGTTGTCCTAATGACTCCAGATTTTCCGAGGTGAATAGACTAGTGCAGGTGTGAGTTGCCTGCATGCTGACTACCTTGGATACCTAGTCTGAGTAACAGCTGTGTGAGTTCTTCCCGTCCCTGCCATCTTCTCTCCTCCTCAGAATCCAGGTAACACCACTTCTGCTTTCTGCAAGTAGGGAGGTGGAGTGTTTGCTCCAAGTGTGGGAATCTCGCCAGAGAGCCACAGGCTGGCCAAGGGAAACAAGCCCAGCATAGTGCTTTCCAGTTCCTTTTCTGATCTTATAACTGGGTGTTGTGCCAAACCAGGTAGGCCCCATTCTTAGGGGGAAATGCATGCTTTCTTTGTCTAGAGAAGGAGTGGTCAAACTAGGTGACCTCTGAATTGCCTCTGGTACTGCATAGGGCTCTTAACACCAGTGTCATCCTCTATACAGCCCCGGCACTGCTGGATAAAACCCAAATCAGGCTACCGGAAGAGGCATGTGAGAAGGGCCTTTTTATCACCCTGGTATCCAGCAGGGATACCAACGGAGGATGCATATAACCTACGCATATCCTCCCATATACTTTAAATCATCTTTAGATTACTTATCCCTAATTAAAAGAAAATGCTATATAAATAGTTGTTACACTGTATTGTTTTGGAAATGAAAATGAGGAAAGCTATAGTAAAGATATTTTGGGGGGACTATTTTCAATAGAATTGGTTGAATCCATAAATTTGGAACCTATGGATTCAGAGGGCCATGCCTTTTAAGGGCAATGGTTCCTATTGCCAATTTTTGTAACTAGTATCTGGGCTATTTCCAGTGATCTCAAGGGATTTTATTTAATTCCTAGAAAGATTTTGGAACAAAATTAATTTTAATTCCTTTAAATTTGCTGAAAGACAACCTAGTTTACTTCTGTTTCAGCTCTGTTGCTTCAGTGATGAGTCTTATATTCCGGCTGGCCCATTACTAACCAGCATGTAATCCTAGCTCATTCTCTTCAGTTTTTCCGTGAGGGAGAGAATTAAGATTCTAAATTATTTTCCTGAATATTTTTGCTATTAGGTTCTGAGTATTTTACCACAGCCTGTAGGAAGATATTAGCCTCTGCTGAGATTTGCCATTCTGATAATAGTTCTCACAGCAGGTACTTTCTTTTGCAAGCAAAGCCTTCCTACCTTTAAGTACCACTATTTAACCTTGCAATAGAAAGGTCAGTTCATGCCATCTTGAGTATGGGTGCTGTTATTTCAGTGATTTAAGTGGATGGGATCCAGAGGAGAGCCATAATCAAGCCTGGTAAAATCACCACAAACAAAGCATAAAGTGGGAATTTATGTGCATAGTTCTACTTTTTGAAAGTATTATCACTAATAAAACAACATGGAATGTATATGGAAGTAGAGAACAAAAGATTACCACCCTAATATAAGTGCTATAGTTTATTTTTGGTGAACTTTAAACCCCATTTTAAGAGTGATGTCTCACAATATTTCCAGTTATTTCAGCAAGTTTCAGATTAAACATTGGTAACTGAGATTAATAAACAATAATCTGTTGAAATTTAGGGACTAAGGATGCTTTCAAAACTTTGAATTTAAAGTCTAATTTTTAAAATTGGACTACAGAACAAATGCAAACATTGTCATGTCACATTTGACCCTAATGGATAATAAAAAGCCAAGTAAATTAGAGTTAACAAGGGGTGATGTATATAGATTTCAAGCTACCAACTAAGTGCTGACTCCCAGAAAACTAATTCATGCACTTGTTGATTAGGTAAAAAGGGTTGGCTATGCATATAAATTATCTCCCTCAATCTTCCCTACAGTCCTATGACATGGATTTTATTATCCCAGTTTTATAGAAGAGAAAATAAGCCTAGAAGATGAGATAATTTCCCCAGCGTCTTGCGGCTAGCAGGGAATGGAGTCTGAATTTACACTCAGGGCTGTTTTGATTTAGTAACTACTGTCTTCTAACCATCACGCAGCGCAGCCCTCTTGGAAAGACTGAGTGCCCTGGGGAGTTGGAGGGGGTCAGAGCTATGTCTCTGAGTGTACCTGGTGGATGAGTTTTTATGAAGAGGTCTGTGATGACACAATCAGACCCCACATGCTTAAACTGGACCCCTCAGGACCAAGGAAAGAACTTCTCTCTGAGGAAATAGCTAGCTAGGCTCAAGTCTTACAGGGTTACTAGCCATACCAGAAACCATAAGTCAAACAGTGGACTAATCCTCAAGACTATGGGAATAAGACAACAGGCCAGGAGACTGGGAGAGTCAGCCCAGCCTTCTGAGATTATGTGGCCAACAGAAATGCCAGCTCTGAAAATAATAATGTTGGAGACTTTCCCAGATGATAAGGGCAGCTCCAGGTGGTGGAACCCAAGGTCCTTAACATGGGTATGGGTGTTTAGAGCTGAAATCAACCTTCCATAGCTGGTTGACTTCTCTGAGCAATCTCAGGAATGTGCCCTAAGGGCAAAACAGCCAATTTGGCAATGACTGGTTTTTGCTCTTCAACACTACCTGCAGTTCAGAGTTATGGAAGTGGCTTGAAAATACAGCCAGTATAGAAAAGTCAACTTTCAATACTGTAATGTTTGAAAACTAGAGGTAAGAAATTGGCTAAGTAAGCATCTGAAGAGCTCTCATTGAAACCACGGAGCCTGATCTTGTTTCCATTTATAATACAAAGAGAAATGAATAGGAGATAACCAAGAGAATGTGCAAAGGCTGAAAAAGGGTTCAGAATCAAAACAGCAAAGACTAGTTTCAGCTCTCATCATTTTTAAAGAGCAGACGGGGTTGCTCAGGTATCTCCACCCAGTGCCAGATGCGTGTAGCAGATGCTGCTTTGCAAGTTTCATCTTCTGACACCACTCACTTTTCCACCACAGATCGGGCATCTCTTCCCAGTATTCTGCAGCCTGCATCTGAGGAAAGTGATTTTTTTTTTCTTCTTCTCTGGTTTTAGGGTCAGAAGATCTTTGAAAATCAGCACTGCTATTTAACAGCTGTATGACTCTGGGATTTTTCCAGGTATTCTTCCTGCCCCACTGTACGGGGGATTGTACCCAGCAGTGCTCTACTATTGAGATATATACTTCCTCAGCCCTATTTTTTTATTTTGAGATATGGTCTTGATAAGTTGCCCAGGCTGGTGTCCAATTTGTCATCCTCCTACCACAGCTTCCCAAATCACTGGAATTTCAGGTGTGCACCACTGTCTGTGCCCAGGTTCATGTAATCTTTAAATCTCAGTTTCTTTTTTTCTTTTTTTTAATCTCTTTTATTTTACTTTTAGTACACCTTTTTTTTTTTTTAAAGAGAGAAGGACAGTGAGACACAGAGAGAGAGGAGAGAGGGAGACAGAATCATTTTTTTATTGAGTTTTTCACATGGATTTCATTGCTCTGACACTTAGTTGTGTACGTGGGTGCTGGGGTTTGAACCGTGTACTTGCACATACTGGGCAAGCATCATAACCGCTGAGTCACTGCTCCAGTCCCTAAATCTCAGTTTCTTAATCTGTGCAATAGAGAGATTTATCATAATTTTATGGGATTCTTGTGAGAATCAAATAAAAATCGTATATGAAAATACTTTGTGAGCTGTGTTTGGCTTTATCTCCAACGTAACGCTATTAATATAATCATTCTCTCTTGTTAGCATTTTGTTAAAAAGTTATTAGTGCTAGACCAGAGAAATATGTCCCTAGAAGCGTTGGAGAGAATTATCCCTTTGTTTTCAGATATAGATCAGAGGGAGTCAAGAGAGCCTGAGTTCACACTTCACCCGTGGTCATCTGTAGGAAATATGGTCAACTTGTATCATCAGTCCAAAGACTTGGAGCAGATTATTTCTAAAGATCTGGGCAACTCCTGAAGTCTATGATGGAGCAGACAGCGAAGGTAAGATGTCTTGCCTGCTTTAATGGCTGGGTGCCAGGTGGCATTCTCCTCTGTGATGTTTGCTTCACATTAAACCTGCGTAATTGACATCAACATATACAGTCTATAGAAAGCAATCATCCCTCCACGTCCACCCAGGTCAGATGCAGCAGCAAGAGTGATGGAATGAGCCCTGCTAAGTTGGGAGCACTTGGCTCTCTATTGGCTGAACCTGGAAGGCAGAAAGGGGAAGGCCCACAGGTTCTGCTTTTCCAAGTGCCTTGGCCTCTTCTTTCTCTTTATTTTCTTCTCCTTCATGCCTCCTTCAAGCCCGCACCTCTGCAGAGATGAAGTGTTTCTCACAGGAAACCCATTGCGTCATCCTGTCTTACAACATTTCTACCTAAATCAAAGGAACCTGAGTGAGAATCACCATTTTGAGTCACAGCCACACAGGGGTGAAAGTGACACATTTCTCAGAAGTGTGCTTTCAATGTTCTCTCTCTGGTCCTGCTCTGCTCCCTTTTAATCTAGATTTTTATGGGAAATATATGGTTATAACACTTTGCATTTGGAATCTTTCAATCACTTTCCACAGAAAGAGGGAGAAAAACTGACTGGGGGCAGGAGCTATATCATCCCTTTCCACAATGTCCCTGAGAGCACACACACACATACTCCTCCATGGCTGAGATTCCAAGTATGATTCATTATAACAGTCTTTTTTCCTTTGGGCTTCCATAAGATCCTAAAATTGGAAAGGACTATGGAGGTAGTCCAGGCCAGAAGACTCCCCCCACCTCCTTGGAACATCACTACCAGATGCTCATCTGGCCTGGACTGGTGTGACCTTCTGGTGGCAGTCTAATCATCATCATCTCCTCCTCCTCCTCCTCCT
>PVKS010011353.1:0-56952 GCA_004027875.1 Aplodontia rufa | reverse complement strand
CTACACTAGATACCCATTTAACACATGAGTTCTTCTGGGGGAAACTGCAATAGATGAAACCCACAGTAGCTTATCTATGCGTTAGCATTACCCCTGGTTATCAAAGTTTATACACATTGATTGCTACAGTTTTGACAATGTTTCCCCCTCATCTGTATCCTGTATCGCAATATACTTCTAATAAAGGTGGAAAAAAAAAAGTGAAATAACTGAAATGAAAATTGAACTGGGAGACTCAACTTAGATTTGAACTGGCAGAAGGAAGAGTCAGCAAATTGATAGATTGTGCAAATTAGAGAACAGAGAGAAACAAGAAGGAAGAAAAATGAGCAGAGCCTTGGAGGAAGAGAGGTAGCCACTCAGCACACCAACATGTACATGAAGTAAAAAGCAGGAGAGAGAGAGAAGAACAAAAAATAATCTGTTTTAAATAATGGCTGCACATGTTCCAAAGTTGATGACAAACACTAATTTAATGATAAATATTTTGGATTTAATAAACTCAAGAAATGAAGTGAGATAAACACCTGGAGATACACACACCAGGAAGATCATAGTGCAAAATGCGGAAAGACAAAGGTAAAATCTGGGAAGCAGCCAGACAAGCACAACTCACATCAGGACTGAAGAACCCAGTAAGATGAACAGCTGATTTCTCCCCAGAAACACTGGAGGCCAGAAGGCAGCGAGATGATGTGGCCAAAGCATTTAAAGAGAAAACTGTCAACTAAGAAACTTACGTTACACATAAGTACATTTCAAAAGTGAAGCCAAGGGGCTGGAGCAGTGGCTCAGCAGTTACAGCACTTGCCTGGCATGTGTGAGGATGTGAGTTCAAACCCCAGCACCACGTACACAACAGAGCACTGGAGCAACAAAAGCCACATGAAAAACTCAATAAAGTTAATTCTGTCTTTCTCTCTCTCACTGTCCCTCTCTCTCTCAAAAAAAAAAAAAAAATCAATAGCTTAAAAAAAAGGTGAAGCCAAATGAATACACTCCCAGATGAATAAAAATGAAGAGCAACAAAGGAGCTGTTTGCAAACTTGATGCTGGGAAATATTGACCAATTTAAATAATGTTCAATGGTAAACTTTATTGTTTTCATTTTCAGTTCGTATTCTTAGGCCAAGATTAAAAAGAAATGGAAATATACTCCTCCTGGGCTGGACATGTGGCTCAGGGGTAGAGTGCTTGCTCAGCATGTGCATAGCCCTGGCTCAATGCCCGGCAGCGTATGAGGGCGTGCACACACACACACACACACACACACGCACACACACATGAGTTATACTCCCCGCTTATCCAGAATAAACTCCAGGGGATGTAGAAGAAGAAAATGAAGGGGAGTTTTTCTATACAAAGTTGAAAATAAATTATCATATAAACTATTGAAATGTTGCTGCTTTAAGATTTTTAAACCATGGTAAGAAACACATAACAAAATTAGCATCTTTACCATTTTTAAGTATACAGTTAATTTGAGAGGGTTAAGTACATTCACATTGTTGTACAACCATCAGCACCCTCCATTTCCAGAACTCTATGGTACAATTTGGTTGTTAAGTGCCCCCTCCAAAGGTCCAGGTGGTAGAATTTTGGTCTCCTGTGCGGTGCTATTAAGAAGTGGTGGAATCTTTAAGAGGTCAGACTTAATGCCAAGACTTTAGGTCATTGAGGGCATCCCCAGAAGTGGATAGGCTGTTGTGAATAGTGCTGCTATAAAATGTAGGTATTCTTTTTATTTCTTTGTTCTTAACTGTCCTCTGGCCAGAGATACAGATAGGCTCTCAAATAGTGTGATTAGGGTAAAAATAATCAATTTCTGTTTTTAAATGTAATTATATTATTTCATTTTAAAAATACATATTGGGAACTAACAGGAGGGTCTGAGTTTTATGTCAAAGCTGTTGATTTGGAAAGAAATTAGAACAGAGTTTCTTGGCTCTGGTTGTACTTGGGAGAGTGGAAAAAGTACTGATGCCCACATCCCATGGGGTCTGAAGTAGATCTGGGCATGCTATAGTCACTTGAGAACTGCCCAGGCCCCAGCTGAGGCCCATTAGACTAGAAATTTGGGGAATGGGGTCCAGAAAACAATGCATTTTGAAGATCCCAGGTGGGATTATTGTTGGCTGGGACTGGGATCCATTGCAATGCCCACTCATCCACTCCCACAGGGACGAAAGAAGGACCACCCTGACTGGAATGGAGCTGGAGAGGGGGGAGCAGGAACTTATAGAAAGGGAATCACCTGGGAGGGGTCCAAGTGGAGGGCACCCACCCCCTGAACCTGTTCACACATCTATAAATCCTTTTGTTGAGTTCTCAATTACTTTGCTTGAGTTACTAGTTTTCTGCCAGCTTCTACCTGATGTAGCTTGTCTTCAGTTAGAAGTGCTGCGTTAGGTACTTGGCTATGAAAAATCAGATGGTCAGGCTGCTCTGAGGCTACATCTGGGTAAGACCTAGAGCAGAAAACTGTCAGGGAAGCAAGCTCCTTCTACCCACCCTCCTCTCCTGGGGGCCTGAATGGTCACACCCTTTACATTCATTTCTTTCTTTGCTCCCAAATCTGCAGCCCAACTATCAGCAGATGGCATCTGGCAGGGCTCATCTCAGGTCTCTGCAGGACTGAGGCAGTGGATGCCACACCCACTTGTGGCTTCCCAGATGTCTTTGGGCAAAGCACTAATGGGAACATCAGACAAACATGCTTGATGTTTCTAAGATACTGAACAGTTATTACCTCTTAGCTTAATGGATTCTATGCTTTCTTTCTTTCTTTCTTTTAGAGAGAGCGAATGTGTGTGTGTGTGTGTGTGTGTGTGCGCGCGCGCGCACGCGCGCGTGTTGATTTTTTCATCTGGTCTTTGTTTTTCCTTTTTTTATTTGTATATGCAGTGCTGGGGATTGAACTTGGGACCTCATGCATGCCAGGCAAATGCTCTACCATTAAGCCACCTCTCTAGCCACATGTTATTTTACTTTTTATTTTTGATGATTGATAACTTGATAAATATACAAAGTACGTAAACTTCAGTATGTAGATGAACACATTCTAATGTATGAATGCACTAGCACAATCATTACTCTAAAGAAGAGATAGACATTTTCAATACTCCAGGAGGCTCCCTGGGGTGCCTCTTTTGTTCAATTCTCTTATCCCCCTACTTTCCTGAGAGCAACCACTATTTTTTCTTTGGTCATCAGAGATTAGTTTTGCTTCTCCTTGAACTTCACGTAAGTGGAATCATACACTGTGTACTCTTTTGGGTCTGTGAGATACATTCATGTTTGGATATATATCCATGTTTGTATATATCTCATAGCAGTAATTTGTGTGTTTTTTTACTATTGGGTGGAATTCATTTATAAATATATCACAATTTATTCATCCTTTCTATTAATACATACTTGGATGTTAAAACTTTGGGGCTATTACATGTAACATTACTATGAACGTCCTTGAACATGTTTTTGGGTGAACACAGGCACTCATTTCTCCTGAGAACTTGCCCCCAAGTGGAAATGCTAGGTTGCGGGATAAACACAAATTTTAATCTTTTGAATATGTTGCCATATTTCCAAAAATACCAATATATACTCCCACAAGCCATATGTGAAAGTTCTAGTTGATCCACATTCTTTTTAATATTATCAGCTGTGGTTTTCACCATTCTGAGATTGGTTTGATGATATATCATTTTGATTTTGATTTGCATATTTAATATATTATGAAAAAAACCTATAAATTTATACAACATAAAAATCAAGAATTGTTTATATAGCTTGCTAACTTTCCCCCCAATATTCCTTTCTTTGACTTTTAAAAAAAATTTTTTTGGTGATACTAAGGATTGAATTCAGGAAGGACCTCACTCATGCTAGGCAAGCACTCTGCCACTGAGCTACATACCCAGTCCCTTTTTAAATTTTATTTTGAGTCAGGGTTTTACTGTTATCCAGGTTGACCTTGAACTTGGGATCCTCCTGCCTCAAACTCCCAAGTAGCTGGGATTTCAGACTGTGCCACCTTACCCAACTCTTCTCCAGTGTCTTTTAATGAAAATTTTAAAGTATACAGCAAAGACAGAAGAATTTTATAGTGAGGTGCATCCTACCCCTATTATATTTGGTTAATCACATCTCTAGCCATTGTTCTGTCCTTGTATTCACCTGTCTTACTTCTTAGAAACATTTCAAGTTAAGCAGTAGATATTAGCACATTCTTTTCTTAAAACTTCATTGTGCACATCACTACTAGAGTTAGTACGGTTAAAACACATAATATAATGCTTACTATTCTAAGCTGGGCATCTAATCACAGCAACTTGGGAAGCTGAGGCAGGAAAATTCCAAGTTGGAGGTCAGCCAGAACAGCTTAGTAAGGACCTAACTTAAAATAAGAATGAAAGGGGTTGGGAATGTAGCTCAGTGGTAGAGTGCCTCTGGGTTCAATAGTGCCTCTGGCACTATTTTAGCCATTTTTAAATACATATAAAGTTTGGTAGTGTTAAGTACATTCATTTTGTGGTGCAACGGATCTCCAGAACATTTTCATCTTGCAAAACTGCAACTCCATGTTCATTAAATAGTAGTTTCCCATTCCTCCCTCCCCCAGCCCCTGGCAGCCCTCGTTCCACTTTTTGTTTCTAAGAATTGTACTACTCGAGGCACTTCATGTAAGTGGAATCGTACAGTACGTGTTTGTGATTGGCTGGTTTTACTGGTTTTACTTAGCCAGTGTCTTCAAGTTCCATCCTTGTTTAAGCATGTGCCAAAATTTTCTTTCTTTTAAATGGTTGAACAGCAATTCCATTGAATAAATTAATTTTTTTCTTTGGATGAGGGATTTAAATTTAATAAAAAATTTTAAAAACCACTTCAATGTATACCCACAAGTTTCAGCAAAATGTAACTCTAAGTGGACCTTACATATTCCAGTGTGTCCAGCAGATCCTTGGCTCACCCTTCCAGAGGAAGGATACAGGCTGAACCCTTTACTCCTATGATTCTTCTACCATGGATTAGTTCATTTTCTTCTGGAACTTCATATAGACTCAATAATCTTTAAGTGTTTTCTTTCATTATATGTGTAACAGGCTGGTGAGGCAAAAATAACAAAATACTCAATGAAAAGCAGTGCTAATTGATTATCAATCAAAGGAATGACACAGAGACTCCTGATTTAGATTTAGTTTATTTTTCTTTCTTTTTTTTGGAGAGAGGGGACAGTGAGAGAGAGAGAGAGAGAGAGAGTTAGAGAGAATCAATTTTTTTAAATTGAGTTTTTCACATGGCTTTCATTGCTCTGAGACTTCATTGCGTACGTGGTGCTGGAGTTTGAACTCACATACTTGTGCATGCCAGGCAAGCTCTGTAACCGCTGAGCCACCACTCCAGCCCCTAGATTTAGTTTAAATCCAACTTCCATTTAAACATAGCATTTTAGCAAAACCCTTCTTTTGAGAATGTGAGTTGCCTTTTCAATTCCATCATTTACATGATTATCCTGAGACACTAATTTTCACACTGTGCTCTGTGGAAGCCCTAGAACTTAAAATTTAAATCGAGTTCGTGGAGTGGTCAAAGAGAATCGTCAGAAACCTAAGATAGGAGTTAAAGATGAAAAACCACGAGAACCATCTTCCTAAATCATTGAATGTTGATGATGAAAAGGAACTTTATAATCATAGAATCAAACAGCTTCAGGCAGTGAAACTGGGGGTCAGGGAGATCAAGTCCCCAAAGTCACCTCACTATCATGGGAAGTTCAGAATGTGGGGCTCTTATTTGGCCTCTGATTGTCTTAGTGCTGCCTCAGGGTGAAGGGTTTGCTGGGCTGTCAAACTACAAGGGTTCATTCTGCTGGGTCTGCCTTAAGGGTCCAGTGAAACCTTTCACTGCTACTGTGATTTCTCTGTAAAGACTGTGTCAATACAAATGCTTATTTTAAAATGAATTATTTCAAATGAGCTTGTAAGGTAATTATTTAAATAACAAATAATAATAATGCATGTGAGAACTGTAGAGAACACCAGGATTTCGAGAACTCCCTGAAGGACCCCTGGCAATGCTTTTGAATCTTTTCTTTGGGTATAGGCCATTTGCAGAAGCTGATAAAAGCCTCACACACATTCAGAAACATTCCATCTTGCCTGATATTTCAGGGGAGACAGAGTCCTCCAAGTCCGTACCTGAGCTTTAGATTAAATACTTTTGTTTTACAGCATATATCTAATCCTACAGACACCTTGGATAGAATTTTTCATTTATCTTTGATGGAAGATCCAGATTGCTAAAGCTTCATAATTCGAGTTTCCATCTGTCTGACATACATATTTTAAAATTTTCAGTCTCATTAATGTAGATGTAAAACAATGATCGTGATGCTCTCGATTGTGATAGAAAGGAGAGGAATGCAGAGAACCGAGCCATCAATACACACAGGTGGGAGGGCATTGCTTCTGCCATTTGTTCTGAAATGATTGAGGTCCTCTCATCCCAGGAAAAAGGTGAATTGCACAAACCTAACAGCAGTTTTTGATCATTTGTTCTGTGCCTTTTTGTAGATTTTTGATGCTGGTCAAATCAAATAAATCCTGAAAATGATCAAATATATTATTTAGTTGTCAACTACTGAGTATTTAAGGTATGTAAATATCAGAAGTAATTTCATTATAGCAAAGCATAGAAGAAAATATGTTTTTAACAGTACAGGAGGGCTGGAGGCATGGAGCATTTGCCTAGCATGCCTGTACACAAGACCCTGGGTTTAATTCTCTGCAGTGTCAAAAAATAAAGAATATGGGGAAAATAAATATAATCTGTTTCTTCTAGCCTTATCAGGATGTGGGAAGAGTTGAGAGTTACAGTAGTGATTATAACTCTTATTCCTATCTGCTAATGCAAGACTTCCAACTCTTGCAAATTTCTCTCGGAACATTTCTTCCTGAGTGTGTCTCAGGATTGGTCTTGTAGGACATAGTGTTCTACACCTTCATTTCCACCAGGTGGCAGCACTACATTAGTAGGCACTAGCATGACATCACCTCCTCTCACCCTCCTCCCAGAGTGACAAAGCTGCCTTTCTCCCCTCCTGTTAGAGTTCCCAGAGACCCATTTTGTGTTTGTTTGTTTAGGATATGGTTTATTGAATCCTTGTCTCCCCAGGTTTCAAACAATCCCCTGAAAGCCAAATCTGAGTCAAGGTCCCGGGTGATATTCAGAATTGTCCCTCAAATGACAAAGGCTTTGCTACTGGTTCTTTTCATCCTTGGCTGGCTCAGGGAATATGACGGAACTCTAATGAGTCCAGTCTCTGTCATGCACTAGCTATGAAACTTTGGGCAGATTAACCTCTCAAAGCCTCTGCCTCTTCTATAAAAGGGGGATCGTGATGGTACCCACTTCACAGGACCGATATGGAGATTAAACGAGAGTCTTGCATAGTTCCTGGCACACGGAATATATTAAATCAGTGTTAGTGCTTATTATTACCATATTGACCCACAAAAGGTAAAACTGTTCATAGTGGTTCTTCTAGTGGAGGATTGGAGATGATTTTTAATTTCTTCTTTGTTTTTCAAGTTCCCTTCAATATGCATTGTTTTTATAATCATTACAAAAGCAATTAAAATATAGTAGATTATTGGGCTGGAGCAGTGGCTGGGCGGTTACGGTGCTTTCCTGTCATTTGCAAGGACATGAGTTCAAAACCCAGCACCATGTACACAACAAGGTGTCACAGCAACAAAGGTCACACGAAAAATTAAAAATAAAATTAATTCTGTTGTTCTCTGTCTCTCACTGTCCCTTTCTCTTAAAAAATAAATAAAATATAGTAGATTATTGATCTCAGTTCTTGAGGATTCCCCTGAAACATTCCAGTAGTTCTCCATTGCTCCATGAGCTCCCAAGGCTGGGTCTATGTCTTATCTAATTTGGAATGGTTAACATTTAGCACATCATTGACACGCGGTGGGTAGGCAATATCCATTTCCTGAACAAAATCTCCAAGGTGGTTGCTTCAGGTTTCAGTTTCTCTTTGTAACTAAACATCTTTATTTTTTTTCTTTCGAGAACCCTCTTCCCTCACTTAGGTCTAATTTCTATTCCTTTTACCTAATTAATTGAATCCTCTCCAAATTCTCCCCAGTTGAATTCATTTTAGACAGCTGATTTTCAGCAAGTTTCCAGAGAGCCTTTCACTGGAGCACCCAAAATTCATCCCAGCAGGACTGGAGATTGTTGGGGTCTAACCTTTACTTCATCAGCTGCCCTGGATCTTGTTGCTGTTTGCATAAGCTCCTTCGGGAAGGGCTGCTAGATTGTACATTGTTAAGCTTGAAAAACAGGGTGTCCACACGGGCTTCAGACGTTTCGCATTGGTATCACCTGCCAATTATTCTAGATCCTTCAAGGGGTGCACGTAGAGGCCTACTGATCAAATGTGTGCCTCTGAAATCCAGGTGTGGAATGAGCTAATGTAGAGAGGCCTCGAGGGGGCGGGGTGAAGGCCTTTAAAAAAGAGGCTCCAGCCAGCAGTCGAGAGCTCTCATACTTTGCTGCTGGATGTGGTGTCCCTGCTCCTTAGGGAGGTGAGCTCTTGTCAGCAGCCGAACCTGCCTATGCTTTGCTCCTGAACTTCCCAGCCTTCAGAACTGTGAGAAATTGCTGTCTATGTTTGTTCTGAAGCAGAGTCTTGTAGTGTTGCCTTGACTTGTTTGAGATTACTTTTTATTAGGCATTTTCTCGTAGCAGTACAAATGAACGTTGCCTTAAAAGAGAGATGTAAAGTATGGATATATAAAAAGGAGAAGTAAAGTTTGGACAAAGAAAGACCGTTCCGGGTCTCCGGCCTGTGGTTTTTCTCATCCCCAGCCCGTCCCTCAGGTCAGAACCTGGCTGGACTGGGACAGGAGATGAGATCCTTGAGTTGATCAAATCTTCATAGTAGCTAAATGGAAATCCAAGGGCCAGGACAGTCTAGACGATATAAAAGGATTAGAAAAGGAAAGAGACATTCCTGGAGATGTATTTTGCACAGGAATGCATGTTGTGGAGTGGCAGTATTGCCTAGTGTTTCTTCTACAACGCTGACAAATTAGCCCTTAGCAAATGGGTCTAGTTTAGTTCTTTCCTCAGATTATTGCAAGGTGCTGAGGATCAAATCCAGGACCTCATGCATGCTAGGCCAGTGCTCTACCAATGATCTTCACCCCTAGTAGTTTCCTGGCAGTTGAGTGTCCTTGAAAATCTTGAGAATACCTTAGTTACTCTTACCTTGGTGTCTTCATCTTAAAGGAGGCAGATGGTACCTTCAGAGGAACATTCTTTAAATGATTAGCATGACTATGTGCAGAGTTGAGCAGGGATCTGACCTAAAGTTCAAGGTAATAAAAGAGACAGATGTGGAGGTAGAGATGCCATTGGGCACCTGCAAGTTCGAGTGTAAAGTTCAAGACAGCCTCTCTCAGTCCCTGTTACACCCTTACAGTTGACTTTTATGGGGAAAATAAAAGATCAGAGCATGTTGTAGACTGAAGGAAAGATGAAGTTATAGGGCCTGGGACAAGACACGCCAATTTTGTGGTGGTGAGGGAGGTGAACAGTAGTCTCAGGCTCTGGAGAGGGCACATGTAGACCCTGGGAAGAACAAGGTGTGGGGAGGGGTGATGTGAATGCTTCTCTTGCCCTCTAAGCCCAGGAGTATTCACATGGATTTGGCAGGTCCTGGACTCTTCTATCCCTGAAATGGGACAATTGAGTCTCAAACACTGGAGAGGTTTTCAGGAAGCAGGTTTAATGTTGCAACTTGATCCAGAGGGCATAAATGCTGTCACTCTCTGGATGTTGTGGAATGGGAATTTTTATGATTTATACACTTTAAGAGGTTACATAATACATTTAGTTTTCAATACCTATTGATTACAAAGGAAATTACAAGGGCAATGGTTATCCACAAAGAACGCAGACAGCCAGTTTTAATGTACACAGCTTCCCAGGAAAAAGAAAAGACAGGAAAAAAATAAAACTTTTAAAAAAGCCTCTGTTTGTACTGCTTGTAAATCTGTGTGCTCCAAGAGGTCTCTGGCCTCTGACTCAACAAAGGATTTCCCCCCCAAATGTGTCCATCCTTGGCTCTTTTAGAGAAACTTAACATTTTAAGTGTCCCAAGAGAAGAAAATCTCCTACAAGTGAGGTGCTCTCTTATTACAATTTTAGGAACAAAAAAAACACCCCAGCTACATACTTGCTGCCATCTGTAAGGAAAGAGACGAATGAAGGAAAAAAAGAGAGAGGAGAGAAGCGGCTCAACAGTAACGGGTTTATTTAGGAGACACTTGCGGAGGGGGCCCAGTGGAGTCTGGGATGCACCTGCTTCTTACAGCCTAGAGTAGATACAGAGGGAATAAGGGGGAAGGGGCCAAGGTCTGAGTTTTCTGGTTAAAATGGGAGTTTCGGTAGAGTGTGGTTTTTCTGATAAGGGCCCAAGTCAAAAGATTCCAATAAGCGACCGAGTCAGTAGACTTTGAAACAGTGAGTAGGGGTTTGCTGTCTGGCTCACCTGAGTGATTTCTGGTAATTTCCATATCCATCACTCCAGACTCTAAAGGGATATAATGAGTTGGGTTGATAATATCAAGTTTTTATCCAGTTAGTGAGTAAACAAATGTTAAGTATTAATTCTGCCTAGGAAGATTCCCTGGTTATAATTGAAGTATCCAGAGAGGTGATAGGAGATAAGTTGCTTTAGCTGGAGGTAAGGTCTTGTAGGGAAATTTTAACAGGAGTGTGGTGGGTGGTCACAGTGGGCTTGGAGATATCCCACAATGCGGCTGACACCTCAGGAAGGAGAGCTGAAAGGGATGTTAGAGGGAAAGGAAATGGCATGAGAGAATAAAGGAATGCGGGTGTTAAAATGAATGGGGGCATTGAATTTGGTTAAGATGCTCCTGCCAAGAATAAGAGTTGGTCATCTACACATGAGTGGGGCATTTCATTCAGTCAGCCAAAAAAAAAAAAAAAGGTTTTGGGCTAAGGTTTTAGTCTGGGGTGGTGGGATCCAATTCTCTGGATCCAGATAAATCTGGCTACAGATAAATAATTTATCTCCTGCCTCAATCCTCCTCTGAAGAATTCCCTGACTGCCTTTGGGGAAAAGGATTGTGAGCATTCTGGCTTCTTCTTGCTGATGATGGGACATTGGCTATGGCAGTCAGGGAAACTCTCCAGAGAGTCTATGAAGAGGGTGGCTTGGTAGAAGTTGGGAGGCAGCTGCATGAAGGGTCATATTTTCATGACCACCTGTTGCTTAAAGGACTCTAGGCATCTCGTGCATCAGGGCAGTCCCAGAGGTCCATGACGGTGGCAGTTGGCAGGTAACTGGACATGGTGTACATGGGGGAGGGATCATGCTAGAACAATAAACATTGCAACAAAGCATTATTTTCTGCAAGCAATTAATACAAAACAATCAGCCAGCCTTTGAATATCATGAAGATAGTAACTTATTACTTCTTAGGGAGTGGTCTGACATGTCATTTGTTTGTGAATGGAGGACATTCACGGCTTTAGAAAACTTTAGTAGAGTTGCCAGGAACACATTTAATTTTTATAACAGCACAAGTGTCCCCTTGAGTTGGGGAATGCCATCTAATTTCTGTAATGTAGCTTTTTATTATCGTAGGGCTTTTTTGTGCCACATTACATTTTTTAGATTGATCTGAGGGATAAACATTAGAACTAAACAATCATACCAGTGAAAAACAGATTGAGGATTGTACAATATCTCAACTCCTTAATTAAAAACAAAAAGATTGAGTTTACCCATATAGGAGTCTAGGGAAATTTGTGAATCTCAAACTGATTTAGAACTTATAACTCTGGGGCTAGAGTGGTGACTCAGTGGTTTCAGAGCTTATCTGGCATGCACAAGGATGCAGGTTCAAATCCTGGCACCAAGTACACTCCAACCAAGTGTTGGAGTAATGAAAGCCACATGAAAAACTAAATAAAATTGATTCTCTCTGTCTCACTATCTATCTCTTAAAAAAAAAAAAAAAACGTAACTCTGGTAGGGTCTTCTGTAACCCTTTCTTTATAATTTCCCAATTTTATCTACTTGTAGGAGGAATGACATAAGCATACATTTTGAGTTACATTAAAACAATAGTTGTCTTTCCTTTCAAATGTCCATTTATGGCTGTGCTTTGGTTATAACTCTCCTGCCAGGTGTTTAAGACCAAGTTGGTCAAAATTGACTTTTTTGCCTAGATCACCTGAGATTCCTCAGTAGGCCACTCCTGCAATAGCTCCTGAACATGCCTTGTATCCCTCTTATACTGTTCAAACACAGGCGTGGGGAAAGTTCTGTTCTAAACTGACTGATACAAATACATGTACTCCTCCTGATACCCAGATGGACTTAGTTTATACCTTTTATAGTAGCCAAGGCTACAGGAACTCAGTGACACTGTTCATATAACTTACTACATTAGTCAGAATTCTCCAGAGAAACAAAATTAATAAGGTGTGTGTTTGTGTGTGTTTAGAAAGGGATTTATCTTAAAGAATTGGCTCACAGGATTATGGAGGCTGGCTAGTCCAAGATCTACAGGGTGGACTGCAGGCTGGATACCCACTGCTGCGGTTCAAGTCTGAGAGCCATCTGCTGCAGAATTTCCTCTTGCTTGGGAATTGTTTTTTTGTTTTACCAGGCCTTCCACTGATTGGATAAGTTCCAACCGTGTTATGGAGGGTAATTTGCTTTATTCAAAGCTCACCAGTTTAGATGTAAATTTCATCTAAAAACACTCCAAAATAGTGATCTACCAAATATGTGGACACCATGGTCCAGGCAAGTTGACACATAAAATTATCCTGTTGTGTTAGTTTATTTGAGTCTGTGACCCAAATACCTGACACAAACAACTTAAAGCAGGAAGGCTTTATTTTGACTCATGGTTTTAGAGGTTTCACACCCTTGTTGGCTGGCTCAATTGCTCTGGGCCTGAGGCCAGGTGGAACATCACAGTAAAAGGGCATGGCAGAGGAAAGATGATCAGCTCTTGGCAGCCTGGAAGGCGAGAGAGAGAAAGAGAGAGAGATATTTAGTCCCCAAGGGCACACCTCCACTGACCACACTGACCTACTTCTTCCAACCATGCCCCACCTTCCTACAGTTTCCAAAACCTCCCAGTAGTGCTTTCAGTTATCAATGGATTAATCCAGTAATGAGATTGGAACCCTCATGATCCAATACTTCTCAAAAGCCCTGCTTCTTTCTGAATGAACACTGCTGCACTGGGGACTGAACCTTCAACACATGAGTTTTTGGAGGACATTCTAGATCTAAACCATAAGACCAATGCAAAGTGAATAAAATAACAATAAATCTCAAAGTCATATAACCTATGCCCTTTGAATTGTGTATTTTTGAGGAAGAAGGGGCCATAGAATGTCTTTCCATTGGAGATGGAGCTGTGAGGTCTCTCTGTTGCCTATCATAATGACCATCAAGACACCACGTATCAGTCTGTTTAAACTCCCTTGTTGGGTCATAGTGGCTACTAGAGTGGCATTAGGTTACATGATGACTCTCTGAAATAAGAGCTATTGGTCTCCCCAGGTGCCTTTTCATAGTTGGCTGAGCCTGGGCCCCTGGAGGACATGGGTGAGATCAGTACTGGTGACTGGCCTTACTGTGTTGCTTGAAGTCCTGTGGTTGGTAGCCTTAATTTTAAGTGCCATAGAAATCAAATTGAACAGATTTGGTCCTAGCCTCTAATGGTCAAATTAATCAGAGAGATCGGCTGAAATTCCAACACAGATGACAAGAAAGCTAGGTCTGGCTGATGCTTGCCTGGGCCATTTCTCAGGGTCGTGTTTGCAATGGACAACCATGGTGAAGCAATATCCCCTTGCCCCAGATAAAGAGCAAACTCACTCACTGCTTACCATTAAATGATGTGTGCCCAAGCTCAGTGTTCCTGTACAGCAACACAAACACCATGTGTGCACAGCATCCACCCCGCCTCTCAACATCCCCCTCCCCGCCCACCGTGGGACTTGGTGGTGGGGAAGCAGTGCAAACCAACATGAGTCTCACTCATCTGGCTCTGTCATGGATAATTAAAAAAAAACTTTGCTTCGAACCCTGACTCATATTTCCTGTCTGCATCTGGGAAAATATAACAGGCTAACCCAGAAAGTTGTAAGATGGGTAAAATCCCAGATCTTTCACATATTCCAACATGCATGACCGAAGCAGAGCCAATTAGAGTCTTCCCCAGATTGATAGATGGGTTATGGGACAATGCCAAAATTGTCTTTCTTCCCTTTATTAGTGTATATACAATTTGTTGGAAGTTCACTGTACAATTTAATCTTTAACAGTATTTTAGTGGGACCATGATCAAATTTGAGGAGTAATTAATATAACCAGAGATTAGGATACAATGGCTCTTGGGAACGTGTGTTGTCCCATTTTGGGGAAAGAATATTTTCACCTTGTACAGAAGTTCAGATCTGCTTAGGAGGGTCATATGGAAATGGAGTAACCAAAGGGGTGCATGGTGACAGTTATCCACTTTTTGTCTCTGAATTCCAAATCAGTCTGCCTTGACTGTTTTGTGATACTGGTCCTATAAATGTTTCTTTGCCAGTTGGGCTGATGTTAAGCACCTTCACCATATTAAGTACTGTCACTGGAGGTGCCGGAGGGACAGGGAAGGAAGAGGCTTCCCTTTCTGTCTGGTGTGCCTTTCCTTTTGCTCCTGCAGCACTTGAAAGGCACATGGGACACCCAGGGTTTCTCATCCCCCAGTGAGTTTCAGCCACATTCCTAGGGAATTCTGCCAGCATCTCAGCCATCTCTCCAGTAAATTCAGCAGTGTCCTCATAGTAGGCTTCCACCAAATTCTTCTAAAGCTCCTGTAGCTCCCCAGTGAGTCTCACAGACCCTACAGCATTTGACTCCCCAGAGTCTCAGCAGCACACATGGGTGAAGTCCTAGTGAGTGCCACTGGCATTTCTGAGAGCAGCTTCTTAGTGGTCAGCATCCATCTGGGTGGGTGTCCTGATGCCACCCTGCCTCTGTACCTCCACCAACTTCTCTGTGGGGTCTGAATGGCATCCTTGGGGAGAGCCTTTCCCCAGCTGGTTTCTTCCTAGGGTGCTGTGCTTTGGCCCCAACTACTACCTATATCCTCTACCCCTGTAGATTGTCACTGTGGTAAGTGCATATCCCAACAGTATTAAGTGCATTCACAAAGTTGTGCAGTCATTATCACTATTTTCAGAACTTTTCCATTGTCCCAAAGAGGAACACCATACCCATTAGATGATAATTTCCCATTCTCCCCTCTTCCCAGCCCCCACTACCTCTACTTTCTGTGAATTCTAATCACTTCCATATGAATGCAATCATACACTATTTACCCTTTTGTGTCTGGCTTATTTCACTTAACAATGTTTTTCTTTTTTTAAGAGACAGAGGGACAGTGAAAGAGAGAGGAGAGAGAGAGAGAGAATAAATTTTATTTAGTTTTTACATCTGGTATTTGTTGCTCCAACACTTAATTGTGTATGTGGTGCTGGAGTTTGAACCCAGGTCCTCGTGCTTGAAAGGCAAGCAGTGTAACCCCTGAGCCACTGTTCCAGTCCCTTAACAATGTTTTAGGTTTTATCCATGTAGTAGCATTTATCAGAATTTCTTTCTTTTTATGAGTAATATGCCATATGTATGACCACATTTTATTTTATCTATTCATCAGTTCACGTATTCTTTTTGTTTTGCTTTATTGGTACCAAGGATTGAACCAAGGGACGCTGAACCACTGAGCCACAAACCCAGGCCTACATTTTATCTTTTATTTTGAGAGAGGGTCTAAGTTGCTTATGACCTTGCTAAATTGCTGAGGCTGGTCTCAAACTTTACTCCTCCTGCCTCAGTCTCCTGAGTCACTGGGATTACACACATGCGCCACCACACCTGGCTCATGCATCCTTTAGAATTCTCTTTTCCCCTTACTGGTTAACCCTCTGATATGAGTTCTCATTATTTCTGTCACATAGTTCCTGCCTCCTGCTGGATCCTCCTGTCTCTGGGCCCTGCCTTTTCACTCCTTGTGTCTTCGATGGGGCCAATGATGAAACCTCATTTCCTTTATCATGAAGCATATTGTCCTGTCACTCAGGTCAGTGATGGATCTCTGGGTAGGCACAGGATGAACCGCTGGATGTCTAAGTCTTTCCCCAGGATTGATAGATGGATGTGGGGAAATCTTTCCACAGGAATTACCACAGTGGGGCTATTGAGTCCACATTCTCAAACCCTTAGAGGGGGCCTATCTCGTGGCAGGAGAAGGTGCAATATGCAAAGACCAAGGTAGACTGAAGTGAGAAGTCAGGGTTCCTAACACACCTGAGCAGAGTGCAGCATGAAGAGAAGCCTAGAGTCCAGGGTAGGGATGGCATAAATGAGAAGAGTGAGGAAGAGCAGCCAGAAGTGCAGAAGAAACCTCAGACAACGGTGGCCTCGAGGTGTCAAAGATCATCATGGTATCAAGAGAAGATTTTTTTTTTTAAAGAAAGGAGGGAGTAGCAGTGGGCTGGAAAGCACCACTGGAGTGAGCACTAGGCTATGTTGGCCCCATGAAGTCAGTGTCAGCAAAGACCTGGTGCCTGCTGCCTCTCCCTGGCCACCTCCTGCACCCTGGAGACCCCACACTCTGGCCACACTCGCCCTTCACCAAAGCTGTGAATGTTCGGGCTTCTGTTTTCTCACACCAACCCCCAGTTCATCCTCTTGGTCAATTGTGGCTGATTCTCCAAAGTTCAGCTCACGTTCAGCTCTGCAGAGAGACCCAAGGGGCAGTCCCTCACTCCCGAAGAAAAGGAGCCCTCCCAGCTCCCTGCGCACTTTCATTTAACCGCACATTACAGTGTTTACCGTGCGCGTCTGTCTCCCCCTCCAGCCTGTGAACTCCTGGAAAATAGAATTGAGTGTCTGCTTCTTTGCATTCCAAGCACTCAGCGCAGCACACACTGAGGGGTCAGTGCCTGGAGGGACGCACTGGCTGATCTGATTCCCCTCTCATAGAAAACCTTGATCTGGTTGCCATGGCGCTGAGAGAGTGCTGTCCATACCTGCTGTTTCCAGGATGAGCAAATCACATTCAGCTGACCGCACACTGCCATCTGGCCAGCCGCATCTGCTGAATCAAGCAGCACGGATGCAGGGCCACCCTGAGATGACAGAGACACCTTTCCAGCTACACAGACCTTTCTTTTCTCCCTCTCTCTTTTGGTGGTGCTGGAATTGAACCTAGGACTTTGCACATGCTAGGCAAATGCTTTACCCCTGAGCTACTCCCCCAGTTCTCTTCTCCCTGAGACATAAATTGTGAAAAAACATCAAATAATTTCCTTTTTCCATCCCTGGAAGACTTCGAGGGCTCTTCTTTTGTCAGTGTCCCTTTAGCTCTCATGGCTTTTTCTCTCCCTCGCTTGTACTGTCCTTTCTATCTCCTGGTCTACAGCTAACCCACGACAGGAGTTTGCAAATCATAGCCTATGGGCCAAATCTGGTGCACTCCTTGTTTTTGTAAGTAGTTTGATTGGAACACAGCCATCCTGTGTTAATCAGCTTTCCATCACGGTGACAAAGCACCTGATCATACTTTTAAGTTGCTCATCATTGTGAACAAAGCGTTACTTGGGCCCACAGTTTTGAAGGTTTCAGTTCATGGTCACTTGGCTCTGTTGCCTTTGGTCTTGTGACAGGACAGTAAATGACAGCAGGAGCACATAGCAGAGAATTATTTACCTAAGGATGATTGGGAAGCAGGGGGGAGAGGAAGGGATTTGGGTCCCAAAATCTCCTTCAAGGACATGTCCCCAGAAAACTCACTTCTTCCAACTAGGTCCCATCTCTTAAAGGTTCTACAGACTCCCAATAGCAGCATAGACTGGGGACCACACTTTTAACACATGTCTTTAAAGGACGTTCAAATTCCAAACTGTAGCACGCACCCATACTTTGTATATAACTCATGGCTGCTCACGCTCTGCGATGCTAGACTGTGACAGAGGGTGTGTGCCCGCATGCTGGGAACGTCTACTCTCTGGCTGTGTTTGTCAGTTTTTTTGTCACTGTGTCTAAAATGTCAGACACAAATACCTTGGAGGAAAAAAGGTTTACTTTGGCCCATGACTTTAGAGGTTTTAGTCCATGTTTGGCTGGCTCCATTGTTCTAGCACTGAGAGGAGGCAGAACATCATGGCACAAGGTCACAGTGGAAAAAAACGGTCCACTCCTGGAAGCTGGGAAGGGGGCAGGAGCCAAGGACAAGATGTACCCTTCCAGGGCACACCTCCAGTGACTACAGCCCACCTTCCAGTAGTGCACTCAGCCCTCAATGGCTCAATCCACTGATATCATCGCCTTCCTGATCCAATCACTTCCCCAAAGCCCCACCTTGGGGCGCTGCTGCAGTGGGAACCAAGACTTTTAGTACTCAAGCTTTGGGGGACATTCCAGATCCAAAACACAACACGGGTCCTATGAACACAAATATGTTCTGATCTCTGTACTAGAGAAACGAGCATCGTTCTGAGAGGTGAGAAAAAATAACACAACTAAAGATGGAAGAAGGTAAGAGCAAAGAGAAAGGTTCTTTGACTGTTGTACTGGCATAAAGAAAACTATTTACAAACAAAACAGTAAAAGCTCAAATATGGAAACAGGAGCAAAAGCATAAAAGAGTATATGTGCAAGGAACCACCAGAATTAGAAACCTTCCTTCATTCTTTCTCTGTCTCCCTCTCTCTCTCTCTCTCTTTGTTACCATGCTGGGTGGTTCTCTGGGCCTTGTGCATGCTCGGAGATTGCTGTGCCACTAGCTATACTTCTAGTCCTAAATCTGAATTTTTTTTTAAATAAAAGAACACAAACATATGGGGAAAAATCACAGCAGATACAACACACACAGTAAGTTTAAAACACCATGAGAGCACATGAGTTCTTCTGGGGGAAACTGCAATAGATGAAACCCATAGTAGCTTATCTATGTGTTAGCATTACCCCTGGTTATCAATGTTTATACACATTGATTGCTACAGTTTTGACAATGTTTCCCCCTCATCTGTATCCTGTATCGCAATATACTTCTAATAAATGTGGGGGAAAAAATAAAAACTAGAATAAAAAAAAATAAAATACCATGAGAGGAGACACATTGTATGAGATGTGCTCATAATTATGAAGGGACTCATTTTAAAAAAGATTTTTTATTTGACTTACACTATCAGTGTCCTTAGCCGGAGGCTCCTCATTCTCCCCCCCCCCCCCTCTCTTTTTATTTGTTCAAGATAACCTTATATTTAGGAGGGAATCATTGCCATACAATCATGAACACAAGCATAGTGACAGAGCAAGCCGAGGCTGATGCCATTCCATGGTCTCCCCCACTTTGGGTCCCCCCCATCCCATGTTTCTCCCTACTTTCCCCCTGTGTTAGTTGGGAAACCTTTCTCATGGAAGTTAAAGGTTCCCCACTGGGTTGATAACCCTCCTACTGCCTCCCTCCAGCTGCCTTGATGACTCTTCTATCCCCCCATCCCCACCACCCTCCCTTCATCCCCCAGCATCATAGGCAAAGTTCCCCCTGTTCGTGTAAAAATTCACCCATGTTGACATTATTAGCTTAGCCTACAATCAATCTGTTTCGGATTGCATTCTAGCTTCCACATATGAGAGAAAACATTTGGCTCTTGAGTCTCTGAGTTTGGGATATTTCCTCAGGATAATTTCTTCCATCTCCATCCATTTGGCTGCAAATACCATGATGTAGTTCTCCCTAACGGCAGAGTAGAATTCCATTGTATACATGTACCACAGTATTTGAATCCACTCGTCCAGTGAGAGGCATCTGAGTTTACTATAGCTAAACTACGGAATCAACCCCTTTCTCTCTTGACCTTATCCAACAGGGCCCAATCCTCAGTGCCCACTGAAACCACTATTGTCAAGATAACCAATGGCCTTCGAAGCTGCCAACTGTGCTGCTCTCTTCCCGGTCTTTACCTTTCTCAGTCTCAGCTCTAATTGACGAAGGCGACGGATCCCTCCCTCCCTCTTTTCTTCACTTGACATTCTGTCCAGCACCTCTCATGGGTTTCTCCTCCCCTGTAGTCCTCAGCCTTTTATGCTGACTTCTTCTCTTCCTCATCTAGTCAAAAGCTGTGTTGTTCCAGATCTTCTTTTCCTGTTCCCTCCTCTTCTCTCTCTTCATTTTTCCTCATAGTAAATTCAATCATGCCCTTGGCTGCTGATCCCCAAGTCTGTCTCACATCCCGAGGTCTTCCCTGAGCTTCAGACCCGTGTACCAACAGTTTGCTAGAGACCTTCACCTGGACATTGAACAGACAACTCAAGCCTAGTGTGTTCAAAGCCAAACTACAGACTTGTCCCCCTGGCATGTTTCCTCTGTGGTCTGTCCCTAGAGGAAGTGGCTCCAACATTGACCTAGGTGCTTGACTTTACAGTAGGATCCGTTCTCGATGCCTCTGTCTCTCACAGGGATCCCTGTTGTCTCTAACTTGACCACTTTACATCTGCCCCACCCTTATCTCTGGCCTGGGCTATCCAGTAGCCTCCTAAGTGGCCTCCCTGCCTTCATAATGCCCCCCAATCCAAACACACTTATAGGAAAACTCAACTCCTAAGTTCTGGCCCCTGTCTCCCCGCTCTCATTTGCTAGGACTTTCCCCTCACTCACCACATTCCCAGTGCTGGGGATTCTCCTGCTTCCAAGACTGCAAGCCCAATCCTGCGTCCAGGCAGTTCACCGCCTGGAGGGTCTTCCCCTGGGCATGCGATGGTTCAAGGGCTCCCTGCATTTGGCTCTCAGTCCTTCAGCAGAACCTTCCTCTGCAATCCCCAAACACCTGCCACTTGCTCCACCCTGACTTGGCCTCACTTTTTTCATAGAATGTATCATTCCATGACATTAGATTGTGCCAAACATGTTTGTCTTTCTCTCCTCTGAAACATAAATTTCTTAAAGATAGTCATTTTGTCTTATTCACTTCTTAGTTCTTGAAGTGACTCGGTGCCTGAAAAACAGCAAGTGCTCAATAAATGTTTTTTGAATGAATGTATGAATGATGAGGTGACCCACGGTCCTCTCTGACCCTTGATTCAGTGTTTCCAAACTCCTAACAGATCTCAATCTTTGAGAATTGGGAACAAGAAATCAAAACTCAAGGCACCATGGGAAATTCCTGAAATTGTAAACTCGGTACACTTTTCTTCATATACATTTCTTTCTTAAAAAGAGAAAAAAGAAAATATTTTGTCTGCTTTACAAAGAACTGTTGCCTAAAGTAAAGATTCAAAGAGTGGAAAACACCAGCGATCATTACCAGATAGTATTAGAACAGCATAGCAATGGGACCCCCTGGCAAGTTCGCCTCATGGATTCAGGGGTCTCAATGGCCATTTTCAGAACTTATCTTGCAGGACTGGAGCAGTGGCTCAGTTGCTCAGTGGTTATGGTGCTTGCCTGGCATGTGCAAGGATGCGGGTTTGAACCCTAGCACCATGTACACAATAAAGTGTCAGAGCAATGAAAGCCACATGAAAGACTAAATAAAATTGATCCTCTCTCTCTCTGTCCCTCTCTCTTAAAAAAAAAAAAGAACTTAGTTTGATTCCAAAATAATGTCACTCAAAGGGGCTGGAGTAGTGGCTCAGCAGTTATAGAGCTTTCCTGGCAAGTGCAAGAACCCAAGTTTGAATCCCAGCACCACATACACAACTAAATGTTGGAGAAACAAAGGCCAGATGGAAAAATAAATAAAAATTGATTCTCTCTTTCTTTCTCTCTCTCTCACACACACTGTCCCTCTCTCTCTCTTTTCTTTTTTAATTGAAAGCTGGAGTGGTAGTTCAGTGGCTAAGATGCTTGCCTTGCATACACAAGGACATGGATTCAAACCCCAGCACCACGTACACAAAAAAGATACACAACAAAGTGTCAGAGCAATGAAAGCCAAACGGAAAGCTAAAATAAAATTGATTCTTTCTCTCTCTCTCTCACTTTCCCTCTGTCTTTAGGGGAAAAAATTAATAATATCACTCGTAGGATTTGTATGATATATAATATGCATATAAACTTATTAATAGTTATTGTATTTGCAAGAAAACTCACTGCTAGAAGCTGTCAGGGCCAAGAACCCACTTAGAATGTGCATCGCCACAAGCAAGACTGGCTTATAAGGAAGTGAAAGTGGTTTTCCAGGTATTTCTCAGAGGGATTCCCAAGAATGTTCTTAGCGTATCCAAGTGTTGGTGTTTGGTGTGTTCTAGCTTCCACTTGACCTCAGTGGATTCCTTCAAACCAAAAATGTCTCTAGGTTTATTGTTAAAGTTTAATTCCTGCAGAATTTGAGTACTTTTCCCATTTTCCTGATGTCAGAAGTGATTTTTTTCTTGGAACCCAACGTTCAGAAAAACATGCATTTTCTGAGAAATGCTGGGAAGAAATTCCCACATGAAAGCACTATCTGAAAGCCTTTGTTTCGGGGAAACACACTCATTGCAAGCCACAGCTGGGCAACTGAGACTGTGTTGACAGTGTTGGATGCACACAGAAAAGAGGGTAGGCCAGCAGCTGTTCCAGCATCTCCCACCCTTGGCCACGCTGAGCCGTGTGGGCTGAAGATGCAGCGGCTTGGCTTGGAAAGGGGACCTGGCTGTGATCAGCAGTGTCTCCCCTCCTGCAACCATCCACAGATAATGTGCCTTGTCCTGCACCATACACCCACGGGGAGAAAACCCGGCAAACCAGGACAGAACAGAATGGAATAGCTAGGACAGAACCTCTAGAATCCAAAGAAAAAAGGGCTTAACTGTGACGGAAGTCACAAAGCATAAAACGAACAGGTCTCGCTATGAAAAATGCAGAACTTGTATGGGTTGTTTTCTAAGGGGCAAAAGCAAAAGGCAATTTTATTTCCTTGTGGGAAGACAATTTGGAAAATAGGCCACATGCTCTACATTTTTGAGACCACTTATTTCTGGCTTAGCACTGATTGGAAATCATCCTACGAACACCATGCTAAAAGCACAAAAAGATTCAGACCCTCCCTCTCTCCACCCACAACAGCCAGGGATGGCCTTCTCCTTAAGTGGGCTTAGTGGCCAGTGTCCCGGGATGTTTGGGACACGATCCTGTAGTGCAGAGGGAAGGAACAGCTATTCATTGCAGGGGCAGTGTGGCCTGATGGGCTGCTCTGGACACAGATGCTGGTGGTGGATAGCAGGGTCTGCTGGATGCCTATCAAATATCCCTTACCCCTCCTGCCTTCCCTTTGAATCCCTAATTCTTTTTTTAAGGGGAGGGGATAATAGTGTACTCAGCTAAAAATCATGTTCCCCATTTGTATTTTTGGGGAGTTTGCAGAGAATTAGAATAAAAAGGGAGACTTTAAGGAATTTTCACATGTGATTATGGAGGCCTGTGAGTCTGATGTCCACAGGGTGGCCTGGTAGGGTGGAGACCCAAGAGTTGACCTTGCAATAGAGTCTGAAAGCAGGTAAAATTCTCTCCTCCTCAGGATGTCTTCCCATTAAGGCTTTCAAGTGATTGGATGAGGCCCACCCTCATCGTGGAGGGTAATCTGCTTTATTCAAACTCTACCACTTTAAGTGCCTATCTGATTATATATATATATATATACATATATATATATATATATATAAACCTGCAGGGCAACATCCAAATATCCGGGTCATAGTGACACATAAATTAATAATCATACAATTTAACCTAGTCTGGTAAACAAGATGTGGGCAGCAGTAGTGGAGGTTGGCTTCCTGGAGGCCTCTGGCAGAAGATCCTGCAACCTCATCCTCATCCTTCATGCTTGAGAGTGAGCCTGGAGACTGGCAATTCATTTGCCATCTTGAACTGAGGGACAAGCCCAGAGCAGCTCAAAGAACTCAACCCTGAGAGCCTTAAGCTTCGCACCCATCTGGACATCCCCTGCTCCCCACTCTGGCTTCTCTTCAGATGAGAGGAATAGAGCACCCTGTTCTTAGGCTCTGATCTTCGTGTCTCTGTTACTCAGGGCCACTGCTTTTTGGCCACCCAGAGCTCTGGGGGTCTGCGCATACTCGAACCTGGCCCCCAGGGTCCTACTGCCTCTGAATCCTTCTGCTATCCCTTCTACTAATGCCCTGCAACCTGGGCTGGCCTGAATGGGCTCTTACTTGATTCCAAAAACCCCTCACTGACAGAAGGCATCAGCCTGGTGACAGGGACTGAGAAGATCAGGGTGTGGTTTAGGGGCTGGATCAGCAAGTGTGAGCCTGAGAGTAGGCCACAGTGAGGCTGGACTGATGCTGAAGGCTGTGGGAAGTCATGGGTGGTTTTTATGCGGAGGTCACATGTCCAAATTCAAATATAAAATATTCTGGGTGGCTACTATCGTTTTCTGTAGCAGGCAGGTTGCCACCCTCACACTGTACCCTGGCGCCTGTGGAAGTATTCTTGGTGCTCAGACAATCCATCCTCATGGCTCTCCTGGAGTTGCAATGATCACGGTCTTTCACACAGTCTAGCAATGCATCATCAGAAGTTCAGAACTAGGGAGGTGATGGTCTTGCCTTCGACTCTCTGGTCACAATGTACTCCAGGTATACCATGTCCAGTCCTGGTCTCTGAACCACAAGAGGGAGCTTACAAACTGGACCTTATTCAGGTCAGGTGACCGACCACCAGAAAACCACATCAACGAGGACATTCTGAGGAAGGAGAGAGTTTAAAGGAGAGGACACCAGTGGGGATAAGCCAAAGTCTTTGTGTGCAAATGTCTAAAGCAGAGGGCCCTGAGGAGTTCCACACCGGCCTGGACTGCTAGGTGGACTGGTGGACGGACTAAGCTTGTGAAGGCAGGTTTTTACCCAGTACAAAAAACGTTCTCTGGCTCAGAGTTGCTCTGGGTAAGCAGCAAGCCAGAGGAGGGAAGGAACAGGCCATGCTGGAGGAGTTTGGCCCAGGGAAGCGTGGAGAGAGGAACACAACTCAAATGCCCATGGGAGCAGGCCCGGCTAAAGGCATGCAAGTTACAAACCAACAGCAGCAACAATAAGCAACGTGCCATCCAATAGGACCTGCGGCAGAGGGTTATCAGTCCCCAGCAAGGCTGCTGAGGTGGCCTGTGGCCTTCCAGGCTGCTGTGACAAGGTGCGGCTTAACCACAGAAACCAACGGAACCACACGTCTGGAGCTCAACATCCAAGACAAAAATGTCGCAGGGCCATCTCCTCCTGAAGCCTCCAAGGAAGGATGCTTCCAGTTTCTGGTGGCACCAGGAATTACCTGGCTGTGGCAGCCTCACTCCACCCTGTCTCCCTTTTCACTCAGTCTCCTTCCCTCTGTCTGTGTCCAGATTTTCCTTTTTCAAAAAGGACACTAGGCCTACTTGGTGAAGGGTCCACAATACTCCATTGTGAGTGTCTCTTAATTAATTACATCTACAGTGAACATTCCCAAGTAACGGCACACTCTGAGGTGACCTTATCTTTTTGGGGGGACACAACTCAAATTGTAACAGGAAGTCTGGGCTCCATCTAGCTGGAGACTTGTCAACCTAGGAATAGCACCTTGCTTTTGGAGGCTTTTGTTTATTTGCCTGCTTTTGTCTATCTTGCCTTCCTGCCTTGGATAAGCTTCCTCTTTCCCACCAAACCTGCGAGCTGGAACACCTGTAATATTTAGTGACCGACTCACCTTCTCCCTGCTGAAGGAGTTGGGATGCCTTAGGTGAGAATTAAAAGGTTTGGGGGGCTTCCCTGGGGTCCCCCTCCAGGGGCAGGGTCTCTGGCTCAGAGGCAAGGTTTGTTTGTTTTTGCACTGGAGGCCTCTAAGGCAGAGCTGGTGCCCCAGCTGCCTGGTAGCCCTAGTGTTGCTGAGGTGCTGGTTTCTGGGTAACTGCTCCCCTCTACTGGACAGAGTGGAAGCTGCTCTCCTTGTCATGGATTTTTGTCTCCTTAAGTTGCAAGGAGCAACTACAGCAGGAAGAGAGAGGCCTTCTAGGTCAGCAGGCCTCTTTGTTCAGATGGTATCACATCCAGAGCCTGGTTGTCCTAGAGCAGTGGGATGTGTTGCTAAGAGACCAAAGAAAATACTGAGACACGGCAGATAAGACCCGAGAATGCATTAGAGAAGGCTTACAGGGAAGGTCCGGTCGTGACAGGCTGAACAATCAGCACCTCCATCCCTCAGGGTGCTTCACCAAGCACTGTCATGGCTCCCTCACACCATCTTATCCAGCGGTGGTTGGCTGGATGAGGGACATATATTCTTTTCACAATGCCTTCAGTTCTGCCACAGTTGCCACCAAGAGAGGGGGTTCACACATTAGGCTGCAGTAGCAGTGACATCACCAGCATTAGCTTGCCTAGCTTGCTTGTCTGAGCAGCATCCAAGGAGCGACTGTGCTGGTGCACATGCGAAAGCCACTTTCTACAGATGACATTAGCTTGCCCCAGTGCCCCGGGTGCATGACAGAAAGCCAGTGTCCTTCAGTACAACATGTATCTGGACATTCCAGCCCACATTTGCTCTCATTGTGCCCTTAACTTGGCTGGGTTTTGGGGAACACAAAGGAGGCATTCAGGTACATGGTGTTTTCATGCCCCCCCTTTTCTTTAAGGATGATACAGCTGGGGAGACTGAGGACAGAGAAAGGTCTGTTTAGAGAGGAAGGACTGGGGCTAGAAAAAGGCTGCCTTCCCTCTCACACCTGGGTCTGGGAAGCAACACTTAGGATTCAGGAAGTATGGACTGGAAGAAATCAGGGCTGTGTTCCTGAGAAGGCAGTAGATACCTTACCTTAGAGGACAGACTGGAGGAGAGGGCACAGAAGGGCTGGGCATGGAGGAAGGCACCTGGGACTTCTTCCAGGCCATGCTGGGAAGAGGCAGAACCAAATATAGTCATATTCCACCTCAAAAGGTCAAGAGAGAGCAAGACCCTGGTGCGGTGGTGCACACCTGAAATCCCAAGTATTTAGGAGGCTGAGGCAGGAGGATTGCAAGCTTGAGGCCAGTCTCAGCAACATAGTGAGACACTTTCTCAAAATAAAAGGTAAAAACAGGGCTGGAGATGTAGCTCAGTGGTAGAGAGCTTGCTAAGCATGTAACAAGCCTCTGAATTCAATCCTCAGTACCCCAAACCAAATAACACAACAACCAACAATTTAAGGCTGAACCTGGGTTAGATGTCGATCTGATGGAAGATGTGGCACCTAAGGACACAGAGCTCAACTAGAGGGCGCTCCATCAATCCAGGGCCCTCTCCTGCTGCTCCTTGAGACCTGAGACAGAACTTCTGCCTGTCTGTGCCTCCCATAGGATGCTTCCTGCTGGTTTCTGATTGCAACCGATTCTAGGCCACCAGGGGATTGTTGTTTTGCCAATTTGGGTTTAAGAACTCCCTCATGGGGGCAGGAGCAGTGGCTCAGCAGATACCATGCTTGCCTGGCATATGCAGGGACCTGAGTTCTAACCCCAGCACCACCTACACAACAAAATGTTGGAGCAATGAAAGCCACATGAAAAACTAAATAAAATTGATCCTCTCTTTCTCTCTTTCTGTGCCTCTCTCTAAAAAAGAAAAAAAAAAACTCTCTGATGGTTTTGCAGAACCTTCCTTAGACTATATGTCAGGCTAGTATTCTTCCAGTCCACTATCTCTCCCCTTCTCTTCACTCAGGGTCAGACTTAGAGTATGGTCTGCTGGTTTCCCTGGCCTTGTCTGACTCCCCTGCTACTTCCTTTCCCTAGGGCGCCTTCCCTAATGTAATCCTTGCCCACTCACTTGCCTTGGTGTCTGCATCTTAGAGCAGCTAGTTTAACACAGGAGACTACCTCCTTATATAACAGGGTGCCTTCAGGTAACGGGGGTCCACTTCATGCTTTAAATATAAACCTTGCTGCTTGACCACTAATGGCTTATTCTTTTTTTTTTTTTTTTAAGAGAGAAGGACAGTGAGAGAGAGAGACAGACAGACAATCAGACAGAAAGAATTTTTTATTTAATTTTTCACATGGCCTTCGTTGCTCTGACACTTAGTTGTGTACATGGGTGCTGGGGTTTGAACCCGTGTACTCGCGCATGCTAGGCAAGCGCCGTAACCACTGAGCCACCACTCCAGCCCCACTAGAGGCTTATTCTTAAACTGACATATTTTATTTTTCTCTTCTTATTCCTCTCCCTACCTGCAGAGGAAGCAACAGCTCACTACCCATCAGAATCAAGAAACTCCAGACCTGGAAATGTAAGAGAGCAATAGCTCTCTCACGGATTCAAGTTGAACACTAATTAGAACTACTGATAATGATATTTGGAAAGCAGGCATTTGATCCCTCTGTTCCCCTGGGCAGATAGAATTGCAGGCTTTGAGGCCTTAGGTCACTGTATTTCTTATTTGCTGTGAATCCATAAAACTTCTTTTTCCTTTTTCTCCAAATCTTGTCCCCATTATTGGATCAGCACTGGGGACAAGGGATGAGCTTTCAGTACCTCTAGTATTCTGGCTCTCCTGAACTGGTTATTGTCACCTAGTGCAGAGGATGAAGTTGGAGAAGACTTGTTTAGATAAAAGACGCTCAGCGAAAACCCAGAACTCCCTAATTTCATATCTCCCCCAATGGGAGACCCCCAAAGGATAAAATCTAGCAAAGGATATAAGAAAAATTAATGTATGGTCCAAAAAGCAAAAGGAAAAGTGCCACTCAGAGTCAGCAGATCTGTGAGAGAGAAGGAAAATGACCAAGTTAAGGAGTGGATTAAACTGTTAGAAGCTTCTGGAAAGGAGAACAGCAGAGGGAAAAGCAGCCTGGAGGCCCACATAGAAAGATCACAGGAGAGAGGAATGCCACAAGGCTTTCAACTCCCAGGGACGAGAAAAGTCACCACCTGGGGGGAAAATGCGAGCAGTTTAAGATCACCTCAGGCCTCCAGTCATCGCGCCGATGGTGGAGGCGGCTTCGGTTCTAGGACCTGCTGAGGGATCGCTTGGTTGTAACAAGTGAGCACTTGAAGGAGTAAGTTTTATAGGCCTGAGCAATTCTAAGTCAGAGTCCCCTGGAAGAGGCATTGTGACAAGCGCAGAAAAGGCCACTCTGCAGGCAGAGCCCACCCTCAAGGAAGCACGAGGGCTCCAGAAACCCAGGGCTCAAAGAGGAAATGGGAATGAAGGGATTTTTTTTTAACGTGCTAGAAGGGAAAGACAGATACCTCGAATGAAACTGGGACCCTGGGCCTGCTATCATCACAATGGCCACATGTGGTAAGAGCCAGGAAAGTCTCAGACTTTAGCTCTCTGAGACAAGAGACAGCATGCAGGGTCGGTCACCTCCCCACGAGTCAAGGGGACAGCACCCAAGTTAACCCCCTGATGGGCTTCCTGCCAGTGGAGTTCCCAGTCACAGGCTTGGAGGCTAAAGAGGCTTCCGGCAGCCCTTCCTCACTGGGGTTTTACCAAATTCCTGCCAGGTGCTATGACAATCCCCCTGTTGTGGGTTCCTGCGTCATCTGTTAGCCATACAACAACTCTGGGACTCAGGATTGACTTGGATTTAAATTTGGTGGACATGGAGTCAGTATTGTGATTGCTTTGGCGTCCTATGAATTCTGGACTCTAAATAGACGGCATACAAGTGCTGAGTTCAGTTTCTCTGCCCTGAGTATATTCCAGTGCCCAGTGGAGGCAGCCTGCTCTACAGGTGCTAAAGGAGCCTCCATATGGTTTATAGACTGAAATGCCCTGTGGCTCAGGTAAGAACCTAAGGCATTTGTAGAGATGGATTGGGAAGGAGGGGCTGGGAGGAATAAGGGTGGGTAATTGAGTGGGGGTTCTTGGGAGTAAATCTAATTTTCAGAATATATATATATATGTATATATATATATATACAGATTATATATATTCAGATTATATATATATAATCTGAAAATTAGATTTACTAATGAAATTATATATATGTATATATATATATACATATATATATAATTTCATTAGAAGCTTGTTTGTTCAACAAATAAAATTCTGAATAAAAATAAAACAAAATAAAGAAAGTGAGGTAGGAAGAAACTTTGGACTGAATTTTTCTTTTTATCTTGAAATGGCAAGAGAATTTAATCTTTGAATGTTCATTTCCTACTGAGATTTTCAGAATGGCACATTATTTCTATGAAATGTTGGGGTATCTTTTTGGCCATTATGTTATATGCCCCCAAGCCTGATGTGGTGAAGGCTTGGTCCACAACACAGCAATGTCTGGAGGTGGGGGGTTTTATGGTTTGAATGTGAGGTGTCTCCTAAAAGCTCATGTGTGACAATTCAGGAAGGCTGAAGTGACACGAATGGGTTATAAAAGCCTTAATCCAATCAGTGCATTTGTGCGCTTTTAGGGATTAACTGGCGACTGTAGACTGATATGGTGTTGCTGGAGAAGGTGGGTCATTGGGGGGTGTGCCTTTGTGGTACATGTTCCGCATCTGGCCTGGAGCTCTGAGTTCTCTGTTCTGCTTCCTGATGTGATGCTCAAGGGCTCTGCTCCTGGAGCCATTCCTGCCACCATGCTGTATAACCTCACTTAGAACGCTGAGCAATGGAGTCGGCCTTCTCTGCACATAGACCTCTGAAACTGTGAGCCCTCAAATAAACTTTTCCTCCTAAAATTCTTGTTGTCAGGTTGTTTAGTCACAGCAGCGAAACGTTAACCAATACAGGTGACCTTGGAAAGTGAGTAGACCATGAAGGTTTTAACCTCATCAACTGATTAATCCACAGGTGTATTCGTAGCAGATTGGACTGTTGGGAGGTGGCTGAATTGGTAAGGGGTGAGACCTAGTTGAAGGGAGTTGGTACTTGGGGTTGTACCCTTGGGGACTCTATCCTGTCCCTCTCTCTGCTTCCTGGCCACTGTGAGGTGACAGTTTAGTTCTACCACACCCTTCTGCCATGATATAATGCCTTATCACAGTATCAGAAACAATGGAGTCAGTTACCCATGAACTGAAACCTCTGAAACTGTGAGCCAAAATAAATATTTCCTCCTTCATCGTTTTAGGTGTTTTGTCACAGCAATGAAAAACTGACTAACACACTGGCTTTGTGCTATTGGAGTACCCTAATGTCATTCCATCTCATTGGGGAGCTTGTGCTGAGCTCCATCAGACCATATGAATGTGTATAAACTGGAGTGGAAACAAACTAGAGGGCATTTGTAGCCAAAGGTACAGTGTCTTTGGAAGTGATTTAATGTATACATGATTTTATGATATACGCTTTTAACCATCTGGGCTTAACTGAAGGTTGGCTCTTCCTCTGAAAAACCCATTTCCCTAGTCCTCTCCACTGGGTGCTGCTCATTCCTGTTCCTCCAAGTGTTCTTCTGTCCCTGGGCTGCTCCTGAATGCCACCTGTCTTGGGTAAAGCCAGCTTTACCAAGTCTCTTGGTTCTTCTAGCCCATATCACACTTGCTATCTGTCAACCTCCTGCTCTCTGCCTGGGCCCTCAGTCTCTCCACGCATCCGGGTCCCCCCAGCCCAGTTATCCTGGGTAACAACATGTTCCAGTGAAGGCCCCTACAAACACCAAGCATCTCCAACTGCTCCAATCGCTTCATCTATGGAGACCTCCATTTTTATTCTGGAGTCCTCAGCTTCTTATTTCAGAGAGGATCCTGATAGTCTTCTTCTCACATTCAAAACCTATGATCCCACATCCATAACTTTACAGAAAGGTGAACTAGAAGTACAATAGAGAGCTGGAAGATGGGAGTTTGGGTTGAGAGTGTAGGATTTTTGAAGGTAGTATTTTAGAAACGAGGCAGTTCTAAATAATGATACAATCCCACATACAGCCCTGAGAATTATCATTAGAGTGGAGTTGGGGGGTCTACCTTTGGATATCAATCTTCTGATTACCTCTCCATCACCCTAAGTAACCCTTAATCCTAAATTTGCACTTCCAAAGGTATGACTCTGAAGTAAAACAAGGTTAGAACTTACATTTCAAAGACACAGAATTGAAATCTACCCAGGGAGCTGGGGTGGTGGTGGGGCTGTGATGCCAAGAGGGGGACTCTAACAGTTTTAAAGAAATCCTTGTTTTTGTTTTACCAGAAAACTTAGGAGACAGAGAAATATAGTAGCATAAATTTGCCAGTTAATAAATAAAAGGGCAACTGAGTTCAGACGATATTTATTGACAAAATGGATCAAGTTGTTTAAATTTATTCAACTCTCATTCTTCCTCCTGTCCTGTTCATATGACTAACTTTTAAGATTTTCATTGTGAATCTTCTATAGGCTGTGGACCAAATAGATCCCATAACTAGTTGTTTTTTATAAAGCTTGCTTTTCCCTCTATCTAGGTCTCAAGTGAAAAGTCAGCTTTTCATCACTGTAGCCAAAATACTTGACAAGAACAACTTAGAGGATGAAAGTTTTATCTTGGCTCGTGGTTACAGAGGCTCAGTCTATGAGCAATCAACTCTATTGTTCCAGGCCCAAGATGAAGCGGAACATCACGGCAGAAGGGCATGGGTGAGGAAAGCTGCTCAGCTTATGACAGAGAGAAGGAGAAGGAGGAGCAGGAGAAGGAGGAGGAGAAGCAGGAGGCGGAGGGGAGAAGGAGGAAGGGGAAACGCGGGAGGAGGGAAGGGGAGAAGGAGGAGAGGGAGGGGGAGGGGAGGAGGGGAGAAGGAGAAAAGAAGAAGAGGAGGAAGAAGAGATGAAGAAGAAGAAGAAGAGGAGGAAGAAGAGATGAAGAAGAAGAAGAGGAGGAAGAAGAGATGAAGAAGAAGAAGAGGAGGAAGAAGAGATGAAGAAGAAGAAGAGGAGGAGGAAGAAGAAGAAGAAGAAGAAGGAAGACGAAAAAGAAAAAGAAGAAGAAGAAGAAGAAGAGAAAAAGAAGAGGAGTAACTGGATTTCAGAAACCAGACAAAATCAAGAGAATTTCTGTGAGTGGAGATACCCTATTCTTCCCTAATATCAGGAACAAGAACACTCACAATGAAGGCAAAACAAAGACTGCCTTTAAGAAATCAAATATTAGGTGCCCGTGAAAGAATAACCTCACAATGAAGGCCAAATCAGAGGGAAGAGGAAATAGGGAATCCAGTCACTTGTGCCAAAGTTAATCATGGTGTAAGATGGCTCTTTTAAACCCAGAAACCAATACTCCTGTAAAAGTGAAACTATGCACTGAAGGTCAGCCGCACTGTGCTGGTCTCAGGGATGGTCCAGTAAGCTGGTTAGACTTGTCCATAGTTCTCAGAACTGAGGGGAAGGGGCTAAGGAACCCATCTGGATGTGCCCCTGGCTGGCTCGCCAAATTGTTACCAAAGTAGTAATGTTTTTCCTGCCCTACAATATGCCAACCACTGGAATGAGTTTTGTGAAAGAGAAGGAGTTTATTTATGTGGAAGCCAAGTATGTGGATCTGAAAAAGCAAGTCTCAAACCTTACCTGCCCAAACATAAAGATTAGGGGTATTTATGGGACAAAGAAGCAGGGTGATCTGAGGGATGGGGAAAAGTGATGGGAGTAAGGAAAAAGGAAGTAACTGGTGATTTGCACGTGCATACTCAAACTTCATGGCTCTTCATAGGACACATACCCAGAACATGGTACCATTAGGTACTCTGAGGTTGGAGTCTTTGCCCATTGCTGTCAAAATTTCTGAGGCCTTGAGCAGGCCTGTTATGGTTTAGATGTGAGGTGTCCCCTAAAAGCTCATGTGTGAGATTATGAAAGAAATCTAGAAATGAAATGATCAGGTTATGAGAATCTTAACCTAATCAGTGTGTTGATCTTCTGATAGGGATTAACTGGGTAGTAACCGTAGACAGGTAGAGTGTGGCTGGAGGAGGTAGGTCATTGGGGGTATGCCTTTGGTCCTCAATGAGAGGAGAAATCACTCTCTGCTTTCCTCTGCCACACGCTTCCACCATGATGTTTTACCTCACCGTGAGCCCCAGAAAATGGAGTTGGACCTTTATGGACTAAGATTTCAGAAACTGTGAGCCCCCAAATAAAATTTTCTTCCTCTAATTGTTCTTGTCAGGTCTTTTTGTCACAGCAGTGAAAAAGCCCTAGTGAATATAAACAGGGACTTACGCTGCTTTTCCTAAAAGCCCTGACTCTTACTTGAGCCTGCAGATGCCCAGTGGGCAACTAAAAGCAGGATAAAGCTTGGCATCTCGGCCTCCATTTTGCATCTGTTTTCTTCATAGCCTTCAGCTCTGCATGTAGGTATGCTAAACAAGGCTTATTAGCTCTAAATTCACTTAACCTACCTTGCCCCCCCTCAAGACTGGGGACACCAACTTATGAATAAGGGAACATTGAATTACCATTCCCTCTGGAATGGCACTTAGAAATCTCCATTGCTCTACACCTTCCAGGGTAAAGTAGTCCAGCTGGTGAATCTACCCAGGATAAGATCAGTCCCCTAACAGAACTGCCCCTCACATCCAGGATCAAGGTTTGATAAACATCCTGAGCAGCAAATGGAGCTGCCCTCTAGCAATAAAGACTTCTCCTGAGCCGCATGGTGGAACCAGAACTGAGATAATGATCAACCAGAATGCAGTTTGATCAAGATTGTTTAATTATGCATACCTCTCTTGCCCCCTGCCCTGATTCTTCTGCTATGTACAAGTAAAGATCTTTAGTAACCCAGAGACAGGGCTGAGATACCTGATCTCACTGCGTTCTCAATTTGGTCATATCTGTTAAAGTCCTTTTCCTGCTTTTCATCATTACTTTTTCCATTTGCGTTTTGGGGGAGTGGATGGATCTAATTTGTTGGGATCTCTGGCCTGAGAATCTGATAACCTGAAGTGTTGGTGGCTTTAGTCTGTTTCAGCTACCTCCAAATTCCTGGAAAACGTTTTTTGCAACCTTTGCCACTGTGATCCATACATCAGAGATGTTATTTATAGCAAAATTAATGGGAATACACATGACCTCTACAAGGAGTGGTAGAAACAAGTAACTGAAGTAAGTAAATTTTGAGGGGTTGTTCAGGCTTTCTTTACTTTCACTAACCCCTTCTCCCTCTCCATGTTCAATTATAACATTGGCAGGTCATGGACATGTGACTTTGGGCAAATCAGTAACCTCTCTGGGCCTGTGTTTTCATCTTGAAACCCAGCATTAAGGATGTTTTGGGGGGCTGGAGCTTGGTGGTTAAGGCGCTTGCCTGGCATGTGCAAGTACAAGTGTTCAAACCCCAGCACCCACTTACACAACTAAGTATAGCAGCAACGAAAGCCACGTGAGGAACTCAATAAAAATTCTCTCTCACTGTCCTCCTGTCTCTCAAAAAAAAAAAAAAAAAAAAGATGATTGTGTTCATTACGGGGAGTTTGGCAACCAGCGAGAGCCGGGTGGGGCAGTTATCCCGCCCTCTAGGTTGTCCGGTGTGTAATATGCCAACTTACCAGTTTGTTCTTGAGAGCTACAGAATTAAAAGGGATCAGCTGGGCATCATCTAGCACACTAGTCTGGCAGCATCCATCAACTGCCTACAGAAACCACCGTTAAGTCAGTTTTAGGCAGGAAGGGTTTGTGATAGGAATTCCCTCTCTTCTTCAGGTAGCTTTTCGGATAAACTTGCCTTCCTCGCCTTCAACATTAGTTAGCATGTCATAGGACAAGCAGCGCGGTCCTTAATTGCCGTAACAATCAAGGAACACCTGAGCTTGAGCAACATTAAGTCTAAGTCCTTATCTGATATGATGTTTACAAATCTGTTTACGGCGCAGGGGGAGAAAGCACAAAAAGAGAAGCCTATGCAGGTCAGCCCCTGAGTCAGAGTCGTGGACAAGCCCTGGCTTTGAAAGTTCTTGCACGCCGGGGTCTGCAAGTCTCAGAAGGAGCTGCGGGCTTGAACGTCCGGTGGCTTCAAGGATTTCCGAGGAAATCGGTTCGCTCCCAGCGCCCCCCAGCGCGTGTGGCGCCGAAAGCCCTCGCAGGCCCTTCCGGGTTCCGTGTCGAATCTGCCGGCGCGGACGCGCGGCGCGGCGCTGGGTGGGGAATGTGCGGCTGCGCGCGCGCGGCGGCGTTTACGCGGCGATTTCATCATGCTCCGGGCCGGGCCGCGCGCCCCGCTTCCGCCGCCGCCCCCTCCGGACCGCCCAGGCCCGCCGGCTCATGCCCTCTCCGCGCCCGGCGCTGCTTAGAGCCGTCCGCGCTGCTCTGCTGCTGTCGCTGCCGCCGCGGTCCCCCACCCGGCCCTCGCCCGCACCCCGCCGGCCCTTCAGCACGCCCGCCAGCGCCTCGACCTCCGTCCCCGCCGCCGCCTCCCGGAGCAGCATGGACGGCTCCGGGGCAGAGGAGGTGCTGGCACCTCTCAGGCTAGCCGTGCGCCAGCAGGTACCGGCATTTTGCGCCCCCCTGCCCTCCTCCTCGGTTCCCTTCCTGCTCATCCTTCCCTCCTCCGCGGGCACCCTCATCTCGCCGGGTACCCCTGTTCCTTCATCCTCTGGGCGTCTTCCTCGCCTCCCCCACTTTGGACCCAAGTCCCAGTGCTTCAGCCACCTTCCGTCCGCGGACCTGCATCCTCGGCTCCTTGCATAACTTCTTCTCCTGATCTGTTCTCCTTTCCCAGTCCACGTTCCGTCTGAGATCGGTGACCCTTCGGTTCTCCGCGTGTCCTCCGCGCGCAACCTCAATTTCAGTTTGCCAGACTCTGCTGTGCTCTTTGTACACCTCGGGTGTCCAGCTTCCTAATTCTTTACCGGGTCAATGATGAATCGAAGGTGCTGGTTTTCTCGTTTTATGGCCAGACCCTCTAACCCTCAGGGTGCTTTGGATTTTTTCCCCCTCCTTTTCATCTGCCTTCCGCCAGTGCTTAGCTAGCTGAATGATCGGCTGAGCAAATAAGGAGTTGAGTGAGATGTGGTTGTAGAGAGTGTCGAACTTTCTCTTCTGATAATGATGTGAATTCACCACCTTTCGCCCCCTGTCGTCTTTTCTGCCTTTTGAAAAGGCCATCTGGAAGCAGCGAGCTTTTACATTGGAAACCAGGGGGACTGGAAATGTGCTTAGCTACTCGATGAAGTCACCCAGCCTTAGTCTGGAGCATTTTCAGATTTCATTTTGCGGAAGGGAGGGGAAGTTTCTTGGGCTGGAGGACTTGGTGATTTGATACAGGCCTCCTTTTCTTAAAGCACTAGCATGGAGATCAAAATTATGAGACAGTAAGGAAAAGATTATTTCATCTGATTCTCATATCCAGCTAGGCAGAACCAGAAGCTTGCAATAGGACCCAGGCATCTATTAACCTACTCACAGTAAACACCAAACGGGTTTCTCCTGCACTGGCGCCTGATGCAATAATCTGCCTTAGCTTCGGAGGGTGGCACCCCGGCTCGAAATAACACATTGGGGCATAACTGCAGCAAATTCAGTGAGTTCTGCCTCTTTGCAACCTCTACTTCTTTCTGATCTGAGCCTACCTGATTTTTTAGTCCTTATATTTTGAGATTTTACTATGGGCTTAATTTTTCTTATTTTCTTATTGGTATCAGAACACTATGCTTATTCTGCCTCCATCCATCCTCCTCTCCCTAAATAAAATTAGGTGTGGTTCCTTTGTCCTTATTGTAACTCTTCAATTTTTGTTTTATATCCTTCCTTTGAAGGGAGAATACATCTAATTTAGGAAAAACAAAACAAAACCCAAACCCCTCCCTCTGCCACGTTAGCCTGGAACTGCAGCGCATATTATCCATCTGTACTAAGACTGGGTCTAGTTAACTGAATTAACTTTGATCGTTGGACAGCCTTCCCGTGCTACTCCTATTTTGTGTATTGATTACGAATTTTGTGTATTTATGTTGGCTTTATTATTTTTGTACATTTTTTTCTGATTATGTGAGTTAATTAATATAAGTTAGTTTGGGTTCATTTTCTTATTCTAGGACCACACAAATACCAGTTAATTAATTGCCTGGAACTTTGAATCATATTGAGACAAGACCCAGCTAGAAGGAATTTAAAGGTCATCCAGATAACCCCCACTTTTTGGGGGGCATATGGTGATATGAGACATTGTCACCTCTATTAAATTTACATATTTCCATTGTGAAGTTTGTGCAGTTGAAGATTTCCCTGGAGTGGGCTTTTTAATGTGCTTAAGGACCGTTCTGGTTAGGGGCTTGTGCTCATATAAATTAGCTACTGTGGAAGATGATGAAGTGAGTCTGTGACTTCAAGAAAACAACTGATAGTATTTGTGCCCAACAAATGGATGGAACCCAGGACTTTGTGCATGCTAGGCAGGCTTTCTGCCTTTGAGCTCTATCCCCAACCTGTGCCCAATAACAAAATGTAAAATTTTGGTAAATTTTAGAATTTTGAGAAACTTGTATCTGTTAATTTTGAACTTGGTACTTTCAATGTATTTGATTTTTTTCCTTTTTCTTTTTGTACCAGGAATTTAGTACAGGGGTGCTAAACCACTGAGGCATATTCCCGGCCTGTTTTTTTTTTTTTTATTTTGAGACAGATTCTCTCTGAGTTACTTAGAGCTTCAGTAAGTTGCTAAGGTTGGCTTTGAACTTTGAAATCCTCCTGCTTTAGCCTTCCAAGCTGCTGGGATCGCGCCCAGCAACTTTTTCCTTTTTGTTTTGTGTTTTTAGTAAAGGCGATTGAACTCAGGGTGCTCTACCACTGAGCTACATCCTCAGTCCTTTTATTTGTTTGAGACAAAGTTGCTAAAATAAGTTGCTAAGTTGCCCAGGTCTTGAATCTGTGATCCTCCTGCTTCATTCAGCCTCTCAAATTGTTGGGATTACAGGCATGAGCTATAGGGCCTGACTTAAAGACTCTTTTGATGAGACGAGCAGTGATATTAACAAATGTGGGGATAACTTTATATTGTATAATAAGTAGGTTGATATTGAAGATCTGCTTAACTCATTTTATCAATTTTTTTTTTAGAGAGAATTAATTTTATTTAGTTTTTCATGTGGCTTTCATTGCCCCGAGGCATTGTTGTGTGTGTGGTGGTGGGGTTCAAACTCACGTACTTGCGCATGCCAGGCAAGCGTTGTAATCACTGAGCCACCGCTCCAACCCCCTTTATCAATATTTTTTAAATGACCAGTGAGTGCATGATGTTATGAAGTTAGGCATTGGTAAAAGATCTATTCAAAGATAACATTCATGAATTTAATGTTAACAGTATAAAAAGGTTAGTTCTATCATTTCTGGGTCAGAGTTTTGAAGTATAATATCCACAGTAGATTCTTTGCACATCTGAAGAGGTTTTAAAAATTCTCCCTTTGGGCTTTAGTAGTAGCTTGGCGGTTGGAACGCTTGCCTGGCATGTGTGAGGACCCAGGTTCAAATCCTAGTACCACGTACGCAACTCAGTGTCAGAGAAACAAAGGCCAAATGAAAAAATAAGTAAAGTTGATTCTCTTTCCTCTTATCTCACTCTCTCCCTCTCTCTCTCTTAAAAAAATTAATAAATTCTACTCTCTTTTTCAACTCTGTATGATTTTCGTAATATTCTTTATTCAAAACACTATATTGAAAGGAAGCGGCAGGTATGAGAGTAGCTGGCGTCTATTAAGTTAGAAACTAAGAAATTTGCAGAATTATAAAATTGTTATTGGAAAATAGTTATTTTTCATAAAATGTTATTTTTATGTCAGCATATATTTTAACTTTTATTATTTTATATTAATTTTTTAAAATTTCTGCTTTAATTTCCAGCATATATGCTCCTCTACTTACAGTGGGGTCATGCCCCGCTCAATCCATCATAAGTTGAAAATATTGTAAGTTGAAAGTGTGCTTAATACACCCAACCTACCCCAGAGTATCCCGTGTGAGCAATACAGTGCACCCTGGAGTGTCAGGTGTTTACACTTGTGTTCTTTGAATGACTAGCTGCTTCTGGCTGTGTTTGCCCAGCATCTGTGTCCTGGAAAAGATAGGAACTCAGAATTTAAGGTTCTGTTTCTATTGAATGCATATCACTTTTTCACCATTGTAAAGTTGAAAAATTGTAATATTGATAGAAATAGTCCATATAAACGAAAGCTTTTGGGATCCTCAGTGGTTTTAACAGTAAAAAGGGCCTCTAATTCTACAAACCTTCACAGCCTCTTAGGAGAACAGAAGCATCTGACTCCTGTGAAGACAGTGTTGGACTGCTGTCTGGAACAGTCTTCTGCAGCTCCCCTTCCCACAGCCTTTGTTTTCTTTACAACGTGGGGTTTCTTCCTACACTGCCACTGTCTCCACTTTCTCATTTTCCATTCCCTCTTCAGTCCACTGTACTGTCTTTGACCTTCTCCACTGTCCTTGCCTAGTACCCCAAGGGGTATGGATCACATTTTGTCCATCTTCAGCATTTAGTTGTTGACCACTCTGCTGCTTTTCTCCCCGCTGGGCTGTGTCTCAGTGTTAAGTGAGATATGTGGTTGAAGGAGTGTGTGTCTCTTGGTGCATGAAGGACCTGTAGAGATGAATTTTACCTGATCTGGAGGTTTGGGGAGGGAGATTTGGTGGTATTTTCAGTGTATCAAAGGAACTACTTAGAGAAAAAGAATATTTTTTTTTTAAAAACATGAAGTGCAACTTAATTGTCAAGATAGGAAAAGTTTTGAAGAATTGCTTGATGAATTTTCTTTATACCCCTGCCTATTTTTGTGATTATGATTAAATACTGGTAGCAATATAGCCAATTCAGGGAATTTGGATCCTGACTTTGCTGTCATTAGGTAAATGACTTAACCTTTTTCTAGTCAAACTTCATCATCTGCAATATGGAAATGGAGTTTCCAAAGTTAAAATGAGAAGTTCATGTAAAGTGCTGAAGAAAATCCCAAGTACTTAGTGAGATGTTAGGTGTTATTCTGAGCTGATTTTATCGGGTGTTTATCCCAGCAAACGTTGCTGGCATGGAGCTACCTGTTTTCTTAGAATTGCCAGTTGGATGACATTTTGAACTATATAAGAAAATTGAGGTCTTTTGAATTTGGTAAAATGATAGAAATGCCTTTTAAAATGATTCTTGGGGGGATATCTGTAACTGATGATTTGTCTGACTTTTTTTTTTTAAAGAGAGAATCAATTTTTATTTATTTTTTCATCTAACCTTTGTTTCTCAGGCGTTTAGTTGTGTACATGGTGCTGGGGTTCAAACCTGGGTCCTTGTGCATGTAAGGCAGGTGCTTTCACAGCTGAGCCACTGCTCCAGTCTCTTGTCTAGCATATTACGATGTGTGGATAATACAACACGTGGTTCAGCATTTTATATTTTCTTTCTTCCTGTTAGTTCTTTTTTGCAGTTCTGGGGATTGAACCCAGGGTGCTGTACCACTGAGCTATAACCCCAGCCCTTTTTATTTCAGATTTTGAGATAGTGTCTTGTTGAGTTGATCAGGCTGGCTTCAAAATTGTGATACTCCTTTCTGAGCATCAGAAAAAATAATCAGAAATTACAAACCCTTAAGTACTTTCTTTCCCTGTCTAGTATGCCTCCAGGTTTTTTGTTTTCAGGATTGGATCATTATAAATCATGATTTTAATCCATTATTGAGAATAAACATGAATGCTTCTTTTTTTTTCATTGGGATATAGAGATGGTGAACTCAGTGTAGGATACCTTACTCATGCTGTTTCCATGGACTATAGGTGTGTGCTACAAGCACCACTTAACTTTTAATGGAGTGGGGTGGGAGGGAGACCACAGTAAAACTTGGTTCTTCCAAACAGAAACTTCTAGGTAGAAGAAACACAAAGGGCCAATAAATATATGAAAAAATGTTCAACATCTCTAGCAATCAGGGAAATGCAAATCAAAACTATATTAAGATTTCTTCTCATTCCAGTCAGAATGGCAAAGATCACGACTACGAATAGCAATAAATGTTGGCGAGGTTGTGGGGAGAAAGGAACACTTCCACTGTTGGTGAGACTGCAGACTAGTACAACCACTCTGCACAGCACTATTTAGATTGCTCCAAAAACTAGGGATGGAACCACCGTATGACCCAGTTATCCCTCTCCTGGTATTTTCCCAAAAGATCTAAAATGGCATAGTAGCAACACAGCCACATCAATGTTTATAGCAGCATAGCTCACAATAGCTAAATTATGGAATCAGTCTAGATGCCCATCATTAGATGAGTGGATTAAGAAATTGTGATATATATATACAGTGGAGTTCTACTCAGCTATTAAAAAGAATGAAATTATAGCATTCGTTGACAAGTGAATAGAAGTAGAGAATATCATGCTAAGTAAAATTAGCCAAACTCAGAAACTCAAAGGTCACATATTTTCTGTCTTATGTGGAAGCTAGAGTAAAATTAAGGAAAGTGGAATGGAAGGTTAAGATTACATAAAGAATCATTCAAATACAAATTAACAGACAGCTAAAGGGGGCCTCCTGGAGGAAAGAGAAGGAGAGCGGGAAGGAAGGATGGGAGGGAAAAGTGGAAGAGAGTATATCTTGCACCGCAAGATACTAAATAGTAGTTCCTAGCAATCGATAAAAACTGGAAAAGTAAAAACAAACAAACATCACAGGGTGATTAGTAGAGGAAAGGGACTGAGGAATGGGAGGAGGTTAAGGGGGTGGGAGAGAGCTGGGGAGGGATTTTGGCTAAGTTATATTGTTATGTTGTGTGCATGTGTGACTATGTAACAACAGATCCCACCATTATGTACAACTATAGTGCACCAGTAAAAAATGTGCAAAAAACAACAAAACAAAGCAAAACTTGGTTCTTAATAGAGGTGAGAATGTTTAGCTTGAGGAGCCTAACGATTTTCTCTGCTTTGATTTTCTGAACTGAAATCTACAAGACGCGAATGAAAAGTTTATGAAGTTTTTGTTAGTAGTTATAAAACATTTGGAAATCTGAGGTGAACTCATTAATCATAACAGGAAACTTCTAGCTATGTGTGTAATGCCAAACATCTTATAAATGTGAGGAAATGTTTCCTTTAAGAGACAGAATCAATTTTATTTATTTTTTTTGTTTGGTTTTTGTTTTCCTGACACTTGGTTGTGTATGTGGAACTGAGGTTCGAACCTGGGTCCTTGTGCTTGCCAGGCAAGTGCTTTTACCCCTGAGCTATCTATCACTCCAGCCCCGAGAAAATGTTTTTTTTTTGTTGTTTTTCTTGGCCAGTTGAATATGCTCCATGAGATATATGAAGGATACATGAGGAAAATTCCTTGTAATGATTTTCTCATCTAATTTCTGTTCTCCTTTATAATCACAGACTCTTAATTCTAATTCATGTCTTTATGGTAAGAATTTATCTAGGGATTTTCTTTCTTTCTTTCGTTCTTTTGTTCTTTCTAGAGAGAGAGTGGGCACACATGCAAGTGAACCAGGCACGGTGGTGCATGCCCGTAATCCCAGCGGCTCAGGAGACTGAGGCAGGAAGATCACAAGTTCAAAGACAACCTCAGCAACTTAGCAAAGCCCTAAGCAACATAGACTCTGTCTCAAAATTAAAAATAAAAAGGGCCGGAGATGTGGCTCAGTGGTTAAGCACCCCTGGGTTCAAGCCCTGGTTCTAAGAGACAGAGAGTTATTTTTCCATCTTTTTTTTGCTACACTTAGCTGTGTATGTGGATTGAACCCAAGTCCTTGTGCATGCCAGGCAAAAGCTCTGCCACTGAGCCACTGCTCTAGCCCCCTAGTTGATTTTCTTAAGAGTAATTTAGATCTTGATGATATTTCACATCAATTTCATTCATGGTATAAATTTTAAAACCCCAAAATATGGTTGAACAGTGAAGAAAAAGAGAAGAAAAATTATTAGAAAGTAGGAATCCTTGAGTACTTTCATTCCATGTCTAGGATCCTTCCAATTATCTTGTTTTCAGGATTGGGCCATTATAAATTAGGATTTTAATTATTCCATTATTTAGAATAAGCATGATTTTGTTTTCTCCATCTCTGGAGGTGGTGAACTCAGCGTCAGACTGCTTACTCATGTTGTTTCCATGTTGTAACTAGCCTCTGCTTGAATATGTGTGCCTAATTCTGTGCACAAACCTTAAAAGACAAAAAGTGATTCAGGGCAGTGAATTTAAAGTTTTTCCTACCCGTTTATGTGTGGCCTTGCTTGCCAGTGCCCTTTGAGAAGCTCCAGGAGAAAATAGATGACATAAGAGGGAGTTCAAGAGAGAGACTTGCCTACTTCTTTTTGACATTCAGAAGGAACTACTACCACCCCTTTAGAACAAAGGCTTGGTAGGCTTCTTTTCCCCATCAGAAAGCACTGTTGGTGAACACTTAGGAGTTGGGTGTTTTGACAGGTAGAGAAAAGGAAAGAACCACTGAAAGAGTAAAGAATAAACCAGTAGTGCTGAATACTAAGTGTTTGGCACTCTACTAGGTTCAGGTGGTGATATCAGTCAACAGATATTTGAGAGCCAGGATTGACAGTGCCAGAACTTCTGTCCTAACCCAGCCTGCTTTATAATGATGGGTAAATAAAACTGCACATAAATAAATAAGCCATAGGACGGTTTCAGGTATTGTAATAAGATACAGTGAAGTTAGAAGCTGACCAGGGATGTTGCTTTAGCTCGAGAGGTTGGGATAATAGCATATTATACTGCAAGTACAGTAATAGGCCAGATTGATTTGGGTACAGCAAAAGACGAGTATAATTAATTCAGTGTGCTTGACTGTATCAGACTCAGTGTTCCCTTTTTACCCCAGATATTTTAGAATTCCTCATTTCTGTTCTTAGTGGAATCCATGCAAAATATCTGCCTAAATTTAATCAAACAAAAATTACGTGTACAACCAAGAACATAAATAACAGTGCTGGTGAGGATGTGGCAAAAAAGGTACACTCAATACATCGTTGGTGGGACTGCAGATTAGTACAAGCGTTTTGGAAAACTATATGAAGATTCCTCAAAAAACTAGAAATGGAACCATCTTATGACGTAGCTGTCCCACTCAATCTGAAAAATAACTGTAGTGATACAGCTGCCTCAATGTTTATAGCAGCACAATTCCCAATAGCCAAATTATGGAATCTGCCCAGATGACCACTAATAGATGAATGGACTGAAAAGAAAATGTGATGTGCATGCGCTTGTGCACACACACACACACACAATGGAGTTTTACTCAGCCATAAAGAAGAATGAAATAATAGCATTTGTTGGTAAATGAATTGAAATGGAAAACATCATGGTAAGTCAGTCACATCCAGAAAGTCAAGATGAAACATTTCTCTCATGTGGAAGCCTCAGCAAAATAAGGGAAAGGAGAGGAGAATCAAATATCATAAAGATATAAGGAAGATCAGTATAGTAGAAGGAGGCTGAAAGAGAGTGAAGAGGAATGAGAAAGGGAAGGAAATGTGGAATGAATTTAACAAAATCACAATGTGTACATAATATAAATATACCACAGGAAATTTCACTTTATAAGTAGAAAGCACCAATCAAATGAGCAAAAGGAAGATCAATAGAGTAGAAGAAGGGGAATGAGATGAGAGGGTTGGGAAAGGATTGAAATCAAATTCTGTGCATGTATGACTTTTTCAAAATGAACCCAACTATAATGCATAACTATAATGCTCTAATAAAAAAGAATATGTACAAATAATGCTGTAATTGTAATAAAGTAATATGTATTCTGATACGTAAATTCCGGGTGTGACTCCACTGAGAGTTATGATGCAGTAAGCAGATGCTAATACCTATACATAAATTTACCAGGCTTGTACTTCTATAAATGTATACTGATAAGGCTTATTGTGTTGGTGGTTTAGATACAGCAGCATTGGTGATATCTTGCTTTATTTTTTTTCAAGTAATGAATGACTTTCTCCTTGAAGAATGAACAATTCTTTGTAAAATTCTGAACAAGATAGTCTTCTTTCAAATTACATTTTGTTGCCAGGCATGGTGGCACGTACCTGTAATTTAGCAACTCAGGAGGCTGAGGCAGGAGGATTGCAAGTTCCAGGACAGCTTCAGCAACTTTGCGAGAAACTGTCTCAAAATGAAAAGGGCTGAGGATGTAGTGGAGAGGTAGAGTGCCGGTTGGTTTAACCCCCCAGTACCACCCCCCACAGTTGCATGTGTTCCCGGAAGATGCAGTGCATGTTAAAACTGGGAAGGTACTTCTGCGTATACATAAGCAGGGTTAGGTTCCAGGTTCAGATAATTATAATAGTTTCTTCACCTCGTGAGTGGGACATTCTAAAGAGGGAGACTATTAGAGGAAGGGAGTCGTGGGAACTTGGAAAACCGTGATAGCACAGGAAAGGGGTGATGAAAGGTCCTTTCTTCAGAGGAGTAGGGGTTTCTGTAGGAGAAAAAAAGAATCTGTTCGAAAGTGCAAAGAAGAATAAGGTCTACATCTGTCCAGTCTCCAGCCCTTGCAAAATATGGGAGGAAAAAAAAATAGCCTCTACTTGAGATAGTTTCAAGGGGAATAATGTTCTCGAGGAACAATTGCAGGTTGGGATATTTGGAAATGCTTCATAAACAGTGGGGTAGAGCCAAGTGTGGTGCATGTCTGTAATTGCAGCAGCTTGGGAAGCTGAGGCAAGAGGATCACAAGTTCAAAGCCAGCCTCAGCAACTTAGCTCGTCACTGTCTCAAAATAAACAAAAATGCAAAAATGGCTGGGGATGTGGCTCAGTGGTTAAACACCCCTGGGTTCAGTCCCTGGTACCAAAAAAAAAAAAAAAAAAAAAAGAAAGAAAAAAGAAAAAGAAAAGAAAAAATTAGGTAGGATGTCACTAAGTGCAAGGTAGCACTTTTAGGATTAGAGAATAATCATTGAAGGCACAAAGTAGAAATAGTTACTATGGCTTTGTGTTAGTGAAATAAGGCTTATAAAATGAAAGAGAAATAACATGAATTAGGGTTACTTGGAATCAAGCCTAAAGTTAGTGCGGACACCTTTGGGTGGGAGACAAACCAGTAATCTGTAGCAACCCAGTCTTTTAGGGGGATAACAGGGATATTATATTGGAAATATTGAAGTGAAAGTGACCCGATGTGTCTTGCTTGGAAAATGGTGGATCTTGGAGCCATTATCAGATGGAGAACATAAGTAGGAGGAACATGTTTGGGATGGAGAAAGTTCAGTTTGAAACAAATTGGGTTTGAAATATTTGTAACCACACATAAATTGAAGTGCTTTTTAGCATAATAATAGCTATTGTGTTTTGTATTTCTGTTGTCAGATGCTATAAAATATTTGAAGTATTTCAATTTTCTTCCTGTAACAATCCAATTTGGGAGTTACCATATGGATTTTATAATTGAGGAAGCTCAAAGAGGTTCAGCTTGCTCCCACTTGATCAGGGTTTAAATCCAGGTCTTTAACGCTTCTTACACACTCTGTTTTACTACAGCTTGTCTACGTGTGAATTTTTGGTTTGTATATTTGAATTTTCTTGTGCTTCCTGAATCTGCGAATTCATGTCTTTGAGCAGTTGTGGAAAATTTTATGACTATTATCTTTTCAAACGTTGCCTCTTAAAAAATTGCTTTATTCTGCATCTTGGTTAGACAATCTCTTCTCAATGATTATTTACCTCTTGTATTTTAAACGACTTTTTTGTACTATTCTGGGTAGTTTCTTTAGGTCTGTCTCCTAGCTCACTAATCCTCTCTTCAGTTCTGTCTGATCTGCTATTTGACCTGTTCCATCAGCTTTCAGTTTCAGTGATTCATTTCCATATGATGTATGTGATTCTTTTTCGAACTGCCACCTTCTTTACCCTCTTCCCCACAAAAATTTACCATGTGAGTTCATATCTGTTAACTTGTGTTTGTGTTCTTCAGGATTAGAATGCCAGGACAGAGACCTTCAGTTATTCATAATGAACTCTTACATGATAAATACTTTAATTGCATTATTCTTTTTTGGTGGGAGGTACCAGGGATTGAACCCAGGGCTGCTTAACCACTGAGCCACATCCTAGCCCAGTTTTTGTTTTTTATTTTGAGACAGGGTCCCGTTAATTTGCTTAGGGCCTCTCTAGATTTCTGAGGCTGGCTTTTAGCTTGGGCTCCTCCTGCCTTAGCTTCCTAGCCACTGGGATTACAGGTGTGTACCACCGTGCCCGGCTGCATTATTCTTATACAGACTTTTTGAAAACGATGCTTTAAAACACCTTCCTGCTAGTGATGTAGTTCAGTGGTGAGAGCACTAAGTACAAGACACTTGGTTACAGTCACAAGATTGCAAGAAAAAAAATCTAATGTTTCTTGATTTCTGTTGCCAATCCTGAAAATAAATTCTATTTATTGGCCAGGGAGATCTTGTGAGGAAGCTGAAAGAAGATAAAGCACCCCAAGTGGATGTGGACAAAGCAGTAGCTGAGCTTAAAGCCCGGAAGAGGGTTTTGGAAGCAAAGGTGAGTCTTGGGATGCCAAAATAGGAGCGTAAATAGATATAGGAGTATTCACGTTTATTTAAACTCTTTGGGTAGGAAAAGCCTGGAAAAGTTTTTGAACAAGTGTCATTCAATTTATGTTTTTATCTAGAATGTCTTTTCCTCCTCCTCTACCTGGCAGACTTCTCGTACTTGGAAAGCGCAACTCAAAAATGTCACCTTTTACTGCAAAGCCTTCCAGAGCTCTGGTTCCTCCCCACACCCGAATCTGCCTCCCAAATCCTGCACTCACTGTGCTTCATGAATTTCCTGGAAAGCATTGCGCTGTTTTTTTATGAATTTTTGTATGTCTATAAATAATGGTTTTGTTGTTTTTCTCCATCTTGTGTCTGTCCCCAAGCCTTTCAAACAGTAAACCTCCCATAGCTAAGTTTAGTAGTTTGAAGTTTTAAAGTTGCCATTTTACTACACGGATCCACTAAAAATTCAGATACTTCATATATTGCCTGTCGGTATCCATATCTAACTAAGCTTAGTTTTATAATCTTGGAAATGATCACATATGTTCCTAAATAATTAAATAAAGGTATCTTTTCTGTTACTAAAGTGGGGGGACTAAGGCTTCCATTTTTTCTAACTTATCAAGGTATTGTCTGTTTGATAAATTTTATTTTGAATTTTACTGAGGAGTAAGCTAAATTTGGATGTGTAAATTCAAATTACCATTCACCTCTACAATCACATGCTTAAAAAAATTTTTTTTTCTTACAGGAGCTGGCATTACAGCCGAAAGATGACATTATAGACAGATCAAAAATGGAAGATACCTTGAAGAGGAGGTTTTTCTATGATCAAGCCTTTGCTATTTATGGAGGTAGGGACAGAACAGCTGTGTGGGTAATGGCTCTACTGTTCTTCTCAGATCAAGAACACCACTTGTAGATATTTTGGTGTAATGCCTATTGTTATTTATGCCCTATTTATTCTTGAAGACTACTTTTTCCCTTTTACGATGTAAGGACTTGTTGGGGTCTCGGTGTCAAGCATTTGAGGGATTTGTCTATGCAGTTATACATGCTTCTTAAAATGTGGTGGACACTTAGCAGTAGAAGGCCGTTTTAGTGCTGGCTGGCTGTGCTGTGCGCCTCTTCATGTAAGGGCACTGGTACAACAGAGTCCTTAGGTTATTTTCTACGGGCATCTGCCAGGAAAAAGCATTCTTTATAGGTAGGTAGATAAATCACATCTTACTGAATGCTATATAAAGCTATACAGGTGAATAAAATTCATTAATTAAATGTAAAACTGTGTATTTCATAGTCAAGAAATCACAACAATATTAGATTGTGTGTATGTGTCTCTATTTTTCTCTCTCTTTCTCTCTCACTGGGCCAACCCAGGGCCTTGTGGATATGAGGCAAATACTCTTCCACTGAGCTGCATCCCCATCCCAATATGTGGTAGAGTTTTGCCTCTTATGTGTAAGGCCCTGGGTTGGATCCCTAGCACTGAAATTTTTTTTTTTTTTTTTTGAACAGTACTTTGCTGTTGAAACTTGATTTGAGTTGGGCTAAGCAGATCTCTAAATGTTTAACTTCCTGGGGTTTAAGTAGTTGCTCAGATGCCCAAGAATAAGTTGGAGAATTGGGGTGTTAAATGTTTTTGATCATTGGGGCAGCTACTATGATGAATTATTTTTTATTTACTATGACAGAAAACTGTAATCTGGTTTTTCATTCTCCTTCCTGTATATGGGGAAAATGTTATTGTTTGTAATTTGGGACTAATCCTACTTGAAATTTTAAATATGGAAATAGAAAATGGACTAGGGGGTTTTAAAATTTTTCTTCTGTCAGCTAGCTGGAAGGAGGACAAGCTTTGAGAGATTTGAGTTGTTGACTTTAAAACCTTTAGGGGGTGCCTGTGGAGTTTGTAGGTATTAATTTCTCATGTTTCCTCGTTTTTATTTTTTGGGAGTAACATTGTACACATTTTCCTCTCGTGTCTCGTAGGTGTTAGTGGTTTGTATGACTTTGGGCCAGTTGGGTGTGCTTTGAAAAACAATATTATTCAGACCTGGAGGCAACACTTTATCCAAGAGGAGCAGATTCTGGAGATAGACTGCACCATGCTCACTCCTGAGCCAGTTTTAAAGTAAGATCCTACTTTGATGGTGGAAGTTCTTTAAAATACATATCAGTAACTTTCTGATTATGAAAACTACCCATGTTCATGTAGAAAATTTGGAAAATACTGAAACAAAGCAAGTACACCTACTGCTCAGGTAACCATGTTAAGTAACATCATTAGGTTTATCCTTCTTTTTCTGTATGTTCCTGTATATTTGAATGTTAGCACACTGGTTTTATCTTGTAATGTAGGTAAACATCTACTCATGTCGTAAAATACTGGTCTCAAGCTTTTTAATGGCAGCCTAGTGTTCTGTTTTAGGGTTGTGCTATAATTTAGTGCCATATTGTAGGCTTTAAGGTGTGTGTGAATTTTGACTGCACTGAGCATCCTGATAGGATTTCCTTGATTATTTCCTTCTTATAGTTTCTTAGAAGTTCTGAGAAAAGGTTTGTATGCATTTTCAGCAAAATATTATTTGTATTGAATTTTTACGTCAGAAGTTTAGATTATTCCTACCAACATTATTGAAAGAGCAGAATTTCAATTGCTGTGAAAGAGGAGTTCTTATCATTTTGTGTCTCGTTGTTATTCATTTAATGTTGCATGGTAAACAGGTAATTTTTTTTACTATCAATATCCTTTAGATTCTCTTAATTTCAGCAAATTAAGATGGGAGGAATTCCTGATGATAGATCTCTAAGATCATGATTGTTGGGAGTGTAGCCTAGTGGTAGAATGTTTGCCAGGGAGGCCCTGGGTTTGATCTCTAGCACTGCAAAAACAAAAACAAAAACAAAAACCACTACAGGACTTCTTATTCCTTTAACTACTTGTTCCAGTAACAGGTGCTACATAGAGATATTACCAGTGTCGGTACAGTTTTCAGTGGCAGAAAACTTAATTTAAGGTTGTTCTGTGCTGTGCTGTCTTGAATTAATTCTTGGTTAGTCAAATTCTCTATGATTTTGGCCTTTGCTTAGATAACTGAATATTAATGGCATATAAAGTACTACTTGATCCTGAAACATAGTGCAGACTTTATGACAAATTGTGAAAAAGTATAACCTAGTTAATGTCTTTTTTCATAAGAGAAGTAAGAACTTGGGAGAGGATGACAGTAGATTTGAGGAAGAATTTCTTCTGGCATACATTCCTATTTCTCATGAATACATCATTATAGATATAGGTGCTTCCATCTTTGAAATATACAAGAATGGATAAACGTGTTGTAGGGGGATTGTCCTTTGTTTTCAGTGCTGGGAATCGTACCTGGTATGCGCTAGGCAAGTGCTCTACCACATGCGTGTTGTCCGTAGCATTCCATGTGTGGGGGGTAATGGGGGGGCTAACAGGGACTGAACCCAGGGCCTGCGTATGCTAAACACTCTGCCACTTGTAGGGGGTTGTCTTATATTGTCTGTTAATTCTACTTATATCTATGTGTTAATTCGTGTGAGAATGACACATTGCCTTGACGTTGGTTCATTTAGGACCTCTGGCCATGTAGACAAATTTGCTGACTTCATGGTGAAAGATGTAAAGAATGGAGAATGTTTTCGTGCTGACCATCTGTTAAAAGGTATGGTTCTTCATCAAGTGCAAGTGATCAAGATAAAGATTCAGGTTAAACGTTTTCTCATATTTTTCCATTAAATTTATTTTTATTGGGGAATAACATAAGAAGAATAAAGTAAACAGATCTTAAGTATACAGAACAGCTTCCTAATTAAAAAAAAGAGTTGTATGCAGATAATAGTTTTTCTAATTAGTAAATATATCTAAATAATATCCCTATAAGATCAACTGTGGGATCCATTTAAAATTAAGAACCTTATCCTTATATTTGTTTTTTTGATTTTTCCCGCATTGAAACTCAAAATGCATTGTGCCTTTTCCCCATTGATTGAAACTGACATGTTCTTGTAGCTCATTTACAGAAATTGATGTCTGATAAGAAGTGTTCTGCCGAGATGAAGTCAGAGATGGAAAGTGTCTTGGCCCAGGTGAGAACTTGAGATGCTATCAGTCACCGGTTAGGTGCTGTCTTCTTTCTGCACATGGTAACTATTGAATTCCATGTTCTACAGACCCTGGACACTGTCATCGGGAAGCAGAGTTTACCTCTGTGCCTCATAGCATCTTCTTTGCTTTTTTTTTTTGTTTTTTTAAATTTTCTCGTCTGTCTTTTTGGCCTAAGCCTTTGTTTCAGTGAAAACTGACAAGTCATTGTAGATAGGCGTTCAGTTTGTCTTTTCCCTAAAACCTGTTTTTTGGATTTAATAACTAAAACCAGAGGAGTTACTGGTGATGAATAGTGTTCAGTGTTGGTGTGGGCATTTTGGGGTAGACAAATTCATGAGCAGTCCCTTGTCAGCCCCCTGATCTGCTTCAGGCTGGTTGCCCCTGACTTTGAGCTATTCCTAGAACCTGATGAACAAGACTCCCACTTTTCTGCCCTTTCCCCAGTTTGCTTGTAGACCTAAAGTTTTATAATTATTTGATTTGACAAATTTTACTGGTGGCAAAAATGGTATAGAGATAATTTATTCTAATTTTTTACCAAGTGCAAGAATTCCTTCTATATTAGAAGTAGTTCTTAATCCTTTTTTGGGATTTAGACCGCTTTATGATGAAGAAGCTGATGGTGTAGTGGTAGAGTATTGCTTAACCTGCCCAAGGCCCTGGGTTCAATCTGTAGCATTGAAGAAAAAAAAATTTAAGAATATGATGATAAGTGTCCTCTTCCTAGGAAGATGCACACGGCCATTTGTGTGTGTTGCTGTTCTCACCTCATCTGTCAGCTGTTCATTTAAGCAAAGTACATTTGTCCAAAACCATGTTTAGTCATGAGTCCACCAAGACTCACTTCTTAAATTTTGTTTGCTTCGTTGCATGAAATACTTATCTTCTTTACACTGATGTAGCTGCAGTTAAATATAGGACTTCCTAACATTTTGCCTTTTACTCCTGAGAATTAACTGGATACTTTTCTACTGTTGCCCTATTTTTTCTTTTAATGTGCTAATTTTTCTGTGATTCTAAATTTTTCAACATTGACAGAGAAATTTTCTTCTTCATTTACGTTGAAGACTTTCTTAATCATCTGTCAAATTATCCGCCAGTTTATTTTGGTCCTTGTGAAGTCTTTTTTATGCCTTGCTTGAAGTTCATTTCTTTAGTATTATTTGTGACTCATGGTTTAGAAAATCATTTTCTGTTTTGGTGCTGTTATAACATTCATTGTGTTTCCTCCTCTTCCAACGGCATGACTTTAGTTAGAAAGAAATATGCCTGGTATTATTCCTAAGTTTTTCTGTTTCCCATTCCAAATTTCAGACTTGGGTTTTGTGTGTATGTCTTTGAGATCTTTGATCTTAGTTTTATTAGTTTCTAAGTAAATTGTCAGAATGGAGAACTAGTTTAGATTTGATAAGTCATAATTTAGTTTGAGCACTGGCTTTGTGTTTCTTGTTCTAGGATGGCAGTTTTTTTTTTAAAATAATTTGATATATATAATCTCATATAATGGACCTATGGGAAGTGGTGTAGTACTTGGAAGTGGCCCCAGTAGGCTCACTGGCTAAAAGCCCATCTGTTGCTGAGCACATAACAGTGTTTGCTGTACTTGTTCATGCCTACAACTCCTTTTCAGCTTTATGAAGCTTTATAGTTTATTTTAAAGGTACTGTTTCTCCCTCTGGTAGGAAAAACTGCTTCTGTTATATGTGTTTAACAGCTTAGAATTAATTCTTGTTTTTTCCTTTTTTGTTGCGGTAGGGCCAGTATTGGAGTTTGGACCTAGGTGTGCTCTACCTCTTAGCCATATCCCTGGCCATTTTTAAACACTTTTTATTTTGCGGCAGGGCCTTACTAAGTTGTGGAGACTGGTCTCTGCGTGTCCTCCTGTGGCAGCCTCCCAGGCTGCCTGAACCACAGGCGCGCTCCACTCACCGCACCCAGCTCTATCCATTTTTGCTCTGGATGTGCTAGTTTGTAAAATCATTTTCTAACTTTTTATTGTGAAACTTCAAAACGTAAACGTAGAAAATACAATAAGTGCATATGCACCCATCATTCTGATACCAAACAGTTTTGAATTTTTTTGAATCTATTCCCCATTGATTTCCCTGGCTGCTTCTTGAGTTTTTTGATGCAGGTCTCAAAAATAGTATTTTATTTGATCTAAATATTTCATTATATCTAAAAGATAAAAATCCTTTAAAAATGAAGCTTAATGTTTTTGTCTTAGGAAAACTAATAATTTTAATATCATTAAATATTAGTTATTGTTCACATATTCCTGGCTGATTGTATTGTTGTACTGATGTTAAACATTCACTGGTTTCTGTATTAGCTTCAGAGACTTGACCGATATTTAAGGTGGGATACTTAGTGGTTTTAAGTACTTATGTATGGTTGTCACTTCTGTAAGCTGTGGCAGTCGATGGCCACTGTCTGGATCGTTAGTTGATTAGAGGTTCCAAACTGACTTTTGTCATCCTGCTATGGTTGTAGAGCAGCAGAAAATGGGAAGGCATTCTTATCCACTGTTCCTCTGAGGCACCATTTGTGAAGGAAAGTGAGAGTACGTGCTTGTTCCGTTTCCATATCTGAGTTTAACCTGCTTATTGATTCCCTAACATACTTAAAAACTGCTGTGTTCCTGCGTGCCTTAACCTCTTTCCTTTCCTTCTGTGTTATAGATTAAAACATTTGATATTTTTTAGTTATAGTTATTATTCTTGCTGATGATTAAATTGTCCAGTCTTCAGCTATCGGAAGTTAAATTTTCTTTCTTTTATTTTGGTCTCAGGAGATTGAAACCAGGGCACTTGACCACTGAGCCACATCCCCAGCCCTTTTTTTGAGAGAGGGCCTTCCTAGGTTACTTAGGGCCTTGCTAAATTGCTCAGTCTGGCTTTGTACTTGTGATCATTCTGCCTCAGTCTCCCAGCCTGCTGGGATCACACGCGTGTGCCATTGCCCCGTACAGAAGTTATCTTTGATAACTCCTTGCTTTTTAGTATGGTAATTGTAGGCTTGTCCTATACATTTCCTGTCCCAGACTTGGAACAGGACTCAGCCCCTTTTCAGAGGGGCCCTGGCCCATATTAGTGGAGATGGTACTAGTCATTTGTTCTAGACGTTTTCAGTGAACTGAGCCAGAAAATTTTCATTTTTTTTAAAGGTAAAATCATCATGAGTTGATAGTGAAACTTCTGCCTAAAGTTTTTTGTGGTATTTTTACTTTATTAATCTTAAGTGTTTATTTATTTCCTTTACCCACACCGAAAATACTGGTTCTCTGCAACACCAGCACAATTATTAATGTCTTATTCCCCACTGTATACATTAATAGCCTCAGAATAACAATACCAATGCCAATATCAATAATATGAATATTGCAAAAAGTATAAAAATGTGGACTGGAGTGGTGGCTCAGTGATTATAGCACTTACTTGGCATGCACGAGGATCTTGGTGTGAACTCCAGCACAACATACACAACGAAGTGTCAGAGCAATGAAAACCAGATGGAAAACTAAATAAAATTGATTCTCTCTTTCTCTCATTGTCCCTCTCTCTCTCTTTAAAAAAAAAAAAAAGAAAAGAAAATTTAAAAATATTGTTTTGCTTTTTAACAAGAAACAAAGAGGGAGAGAGCATCGATTTCATTTAGTTTATCATCATCCCAGCTCTTAGTTGTAGATGTGGTGCTGGGTGGGGTTCGAACGCACGTCTGCTTGCATGCCAGGCAAGTGCTCTAACCACCGAGCAACTGCTCCAGCCCCGTTCTGCGCTTCCTTTTCAGAGATGCAGCAGCAGTGCAGTTAGTCGTGTGGTCTGACACCTGTGTTTAAGTCACATGCAGTCATTCTGTGTTGTTAGGTCACTGCTAGACATGCGGTTAGTTTGCATGTTTGGTTTTCCTTTCGGTTTTTAGGCTTTTGTTCTTTAAATTTTAAGTTTGTTTTATAATATCAAATCTTCATAGCTCCAAAGTTGAATTTTTAAAGCAAGGTGTATTCTAGTAGATACAATATCTGCTCCTCTTCCTTCCGCCGTATTCCCTTTTCAACACATAGGTAAGCAGCTTTTAAACTTGAACTTTTTTTTTCTAAGCAGAATGTAAATAAAGGCGTACAGATATGCGTATGCCCCATTTTTAGGTACATGATGGGCTTTCACACACATTTTTTTTACCTTGTTTGTATTCCACAGAGCACTTCATAGTGGATAGAGATTCCTTATTCCATCTTTAGAGCTGCAGACTCTGCATTGTGTGCGTGTGGTTTACATCACTGGTTCCCCGCTAGTGGGCCTTTTGGTTATTTCCCACATTTCCCATTATAT